>BMAO01025431.1:0-114438 GCA_019973975.1 Trichonephila clavata
GTGAACTATTTTTTCTGGCGTAAGGATATCTGGGTGATGCTCCCACGCGTTCTTTTTCCCGCTTAATCCAACGCACTTCTTCTACGGGGACCACACGATCTACACGCTGTGTGCTATGAACTTTATTTATGCTGTGTGCGGTATTTCTTAATCGTTTTATTTAATTGTCCATAATAAAGTGTGCTGTCCAGAAGAGGTCTGAAGAATTATTTTTACAAAAAGAACAACAAATTGGTAGCAGAGCGTGGTTGGTGAACTGTGAATAGTCTTAGTGAACTGTGTGAACTTTTTGCCAAAAATGGATAAGATAACTGTCCCCAATTTAAATGGGACGAACTATTTTATATGGGCTCTTAAGATGAAGGCTGCTTTGAGCCTGAAGAGATTGGATACTATGGTTACCAACGAAAAACCCGAAGACCTTAGCCGTAAGGAGGATTCCGATTGGGAACAAAGAAACGCTGACGCCGTCTCGTATATAAAGCTATCCCTTGCCGACGAACAGGCGCTAACAGTTTGCGGAAGAGGACAACGCCAAAGTGCTGTGGGAAAAAAATTAGAGGGACTTTCATCGGACTTACGGAGGACCGCAAAATCGGACGCGGGCAATGAACTCAAAAACCTGATCATGAACAAAGGAGAAAACGCGGTGGATTACATTGCAAGAGCGAGGGGCATCTCGACTAAGTGTCACTCCCTCAGCTTAGAAGTCTCACAGAGGGAATTGGTGTATTATACAGTTCGAGGACTGACAGAAAAATTCACAACGCCTCAGGAAATTTTGAAGACCCAACGAGAGAAATCTTTAGATGAAATCCTCCAAATTCTAAGAGAAGAAGAAGCCTCCGTCATCTTACCATCTAAAAAATCGCATGAAGGAATAAATGCTGGAGCATTTATTCTAGAAAGAAAAATGAAAGACAAACGAGGCTTTGCTATATATGCCGAAGCAAAATCACATTGCAAAGGATTGTTTTTACAAAAATAAAAACATGCCAAACAGAACGACCCAAAGAAATAATCCATCAAGAAATCCAGGTACTTCTTCAAATTCAGTTTTCACAGCTTCAAACCGCGAAGAAAAACGTCTGTGATAACACTTGGATCCTGGACAGTGGAGCATCCTGTCATATGGCCAAAGACCCTGCATGGTTTCAGCAAATAAGTCCAGAAATTATGGATATTTATTGGCAGATAAAGATTCCAAAATTGTAAGTCAAGGAACAGGTAACGTTTCAGCTAAAACTGTGAGTACAAAGCATTGTAATTCTATTAATTTGACAATTACTAATCTCAGTTATGATCCTCAATTAAGATGTAATTTACTGTCTGTAACATGTTTAATGGATAAAGGTTGTAAGATTAAATCAGATAATAATTGTGTATTGATATATGATAAAAATAATAAGTTAATAACAAAAGTATTTAAAAATAATGGTAGATTAGAAATAAAATTAGAACCTGTGTATAATTCTGAGTGTTATTTTTCTGACCAATCTACTAATAATTATGAAATTTGGCTTAACAGGTTATGTCATTTAAATTGTAAATATATGCTTAAAATGAAGATTATATTGATATTGATAATGTAAAGAATTTCAGATGTGAAACTTGTGATATAAGTAAGGTAACCAGAAAAACTCATTGTAGTATTGAAATAAATCAGAGTTCACAAATTCTTGAGTTGCTCCATGCCGACCTGTGTGGTCCAATTAATATCGAATCATATGGTGGTGCAAAATATTTTATGGTAAATTGTAGATGATTTTTCTGGCATGTACTTTACTTATTTCTTAAAAAATAAAAATGAAGTGTTTGATATATTTTCTCAATTTAAAGCTAAATATGAAAATTTAACTGATAAAAGGATTAAAAAGATGAGAACTGATAATGGGTTAGAATTTGTAAATGAGCAACTAGATACTTTCCTTGCTAATTCAGGAATATTTCATGAAAAAACTATTCCATACAACAGTGAAAGTAATGGTAAAGCAGAAAGAGCGAACCGTGTTCTTTAGAAAGAGCTAGATCTTTACTATATGAAAGTAAGCTTCCTTTAAAATTTTGGGCCGAAGCTATTAATTGTAGTACTCAGGTATCTAATGTAACACCACGAAAAGGGAAAGAAAAAATTCCATTAGAAATTTGGACAGGTAATAAACCGAAATTAAATTATCTGAAAAAATTTGGCTGTGTGGCCTATTTTCACGTTCCGAAAGTTTTGAGAAATAAATTTGAAGTTCCAGGAAGACGGGGAATTATGCTAGGATATGCTAGAGAAAGGAGGGGATATCGAATTTATGATATTAAAAATCAAAAAGTAATTGAAGAGAGATCAGTTAAATTCAATGAATATTTAAAGGGTAGTAGTTATTTAGGTGAAATTGAAAATGAAACATGGGATATTGACTCGTTTTTTGAAATCTCTCCCGAAATAAACGAAATTAATCAAAATTCAGAAAATAGAGTATTGTCTAGTTTTGAAATAAATAATGAGCCTGTGGTAATTGAGAATGATAACTCAATTCCCCTTCAGACTACATCATCGCATCAGACAGGCAGAATCCAACTCCCAGTACTTGAGTTGAATGATGTACAAAATCAAATCCCTGTTAGAAGGTCGGAAAGACTAAAATCTAAGCAGATGTCAGTTCATTTAACGGATAATGTACCGAACTCTTATTTTGAGGCAAAAAATAGTGCTAATTGGGAAAATTGGAAATTAGCAATGGAGAATGAATTAGATTCGTTAGATAAACATAAAGTATGGGAAGTAGTACAAAAACCTGCAAAATCAAAATTGATAAAAACTAAGTGGGTGTATAGTTTAAAACAAGATGATGCTGGGAAAATTTTTAAATACAAAGCAAGGCTTGTAGCAGCTGGTTTTAATCAAATTAAAATATAGATTATTCAGAGTCGTATTCACCAGTTGTAAATATTGAATCTTTTCGATTGTTAATTGCACTTGCAGCTAAATTAAAATTAAATGTTAATTTCTTTGATGTAAAAACTGCTTACTTATATAGTGATTAGAAGAGACTGTGTATGTGTTACCTCCACCTGGTTATGAGAAATTAATTGGAGATGACAAAGTTTGTAAATTGAAAAAAAGTATTTATGGTTTGCCACAGTCAGGTAGAAACTGGTATATGAAATTAAGGTGTGAATTAGAAAAATTTGGTTTAAAACAATTAGCTTCTGATAATTGTGTATTTATTAAAACTGATAATCAAAGTGTCCTTATATTATGTATGTATGTAGATGATTTAGCTATTTTTTGTAACAATGATAAAATGTATGAAGATATTGTAAATAAGATTAAAAATGTATTTGAAGTGGTTGAAAACAAAACTGATAAGTTTTTAGGTATGGAAATTGAAAAACATGAAAATGGTATTTATTTATCTCAGTGTGAATATATTAATTCATTATTGATTAAATATAATTTAGAAAATTGTAAAAGTGTTAAGACTCTAATTGTGAAAGGGGAAGATAAAAGTTTTTCTTCTACAAATGAATTTATTGACATTACTATGTATCAGGAATTAATTGGTGAACTTTTGTATTTAGCTAATAGAACTCGCCCTGATATTTCATTTGTAACATCTTATTTATCACAATTTAATCATAAACCAGAGAAAAGACATTATAATTTGGCTAAAAGAGTATTAAGATATTTGATGGGTACAAAAGAGAAAAAATTGTTTTATGAAAAAGAATTTGGTATTTTAAATGCTAGTTCAGATGCAAGTTGGGGAAATGCAGAAAATGGAAAATCATTTTCTGGTGGTGTAATCTTACTTGGTAATTCATTAATTTTATGGAAATGTCGTAAACAGAAAAGTGTTAGTCTATCAACATGTGAAGCAGAGTTATTTTCTATTTCTGAAATTTGTAAAGATATAATTTGGACTGTAAATTTGTTAACTGAATTAAAATGTAAACAATTTATAAATAATGCTGTAACTTTAAATTCAGATAGTCAAGCAGCAATTCAGTGGATTAAGGGTACCCGTTCTTCAAATAAATCAAGGCATATGAATTTACGTTTTCATTTTGTGAAAGATTTAATTGAAGATACTGCAATAAAATTGGAATACATTCAAACTGATGTTTTAATTGCAGATTTTCTTACTAAAGCCACGAATGTACAAAAGTTACAATATTCAATGGAAAAAATTTCATTACTCTCATGATTTTTATGTTACTGTATTTGTTATGTATATGTGTTTATGATATTGTAATTGTGTTTGAAAAAAAAAATTGTATCACTCGCAGGAGGGGTGTGTTGGGTTGAAGCGAGTGAACTATTTTTTCTGGCGTAAGGATATCTGGGTGATGCTCCCACGCGTTCTTTTTCCCGCTTAATCCAACGCACTTCTTCTACGGGGACCACACGATCTACACGCTGTGTGCTATGAACTTTATTTATGCTGTGTGCGGTATTTCTTAATCGTTTTATTTAATTGTCCATAATAAAGTGTGCTGTCCAGAAGAGGTCTGAAGAATTATTTTTACAAAAAGAACAACAAAATATATGCAAAAAGCTTTTGTAAAAGAGTTTTTATTTTAAAATGTAGAGTTAGATAATAAAATATGAATATAAAAAGATAAATGAAAACATAAACAGGGCAGAACGGGTTGCACAGCTAAATAGTCGGAACAAATGCATACCCGCGGAAATCGGGGATTGCGCAAATTATGCTACAGCTAGGTTGTCCGTGGAAATCGTAGGATGCGCAGCGAGAGGGTTAATAACTTTTCAGCTAAAGTTATGGTATTTAATATGTCGTTCACATTAATCTGTAATTTTTTTCAACAACTGTTAAAAAATAGTGTTTTTGTATTATTTGTTTTTATTAAGAATAAATTCTATCTTACTTAAGAAATCATATAATGAAAAAAAAATCCTATGTGAGTTTTTTTTTTTTCAGTGTAGACAAAACATACCACAAAACTCATTCTCTTGTACCACAAAACTCATTCTCTTGTAAGGTATGTGACGACCTTAAATTCACCGTTTTGGTGAAAATTATTTTATATTTTATTTTATAGCCTATACATTTAAGATTCCAAAAATACTCTATTTTGTTTCTACGATATTTAGAAGCACAGTTACAGCATAATCAGTGCACTGAAAATGGAGTTTACAAAACCGGAAGTAGATCTCTACACAAAATATTTTTAAGATATTGTCTCGAAATTTTCAGAAAATGTTTTATTATGCTTTATATGTACTATAGACTATATAATCTAATCTTTATGTTTTTTTTTTCATTTATTTTATTGAACACTTTTTGTGAGAAAATAACATTAGTTTTTAGTAAAAAATTGGTTTATTAAATAAAAATAAATGACTTATTTCAAAACTTTCAAAAGTATGACAAATCTTATATCTCTAAGCACAGATAATGATGTTATTTATGAACTTATAAGTATTATTCGAATATATTAATTAGAATTTTCAATACAGGGTCTACCGTAACTGTAATATTTCACTAAAAAAATTCCCAATATATCCAAAATTATTTTTAATTTTGTGGAAATTAAATTTGAATTCCTAGTTTTATGCTCCCTTTAAAATAAAAAAGTGTTTATTTAGTTCAATATTTATATATTTAAAAAAGTGCACCGAATGTAGTCACATTTTATTCCTTTCTGATTTATTAATGAGTCTGCTTAATAACGTAAGGGGAATGTCTTCAACACGAGAGTAGTATTATCACTTCTTTTCATTATAAAAAAAATAAAATTTTAAGTTAATTACATTTGAATTGGTTTGATATATTTAATTATCAGTCAAAATCAGTAGTTAAAAGTATTATATATATATATAAGCATTTATTAATACGTGTGTATCAATAAGGCATAAAATATTGCACTCAAAAATGATGTTTCCAAAAGGAAAAATATTGTCACAAAATAAAGTACTGATATATAGATATATATATATATATATATGTATGTATATATATAATTAAATTTCTCAATTCTTCATAATAATTGTAAAAATAAATTTTGTCTTTGTTTTACACTTGAGTAATATTTATAAATCAACATTTACTGTTTATGTTTTGAACATCAAATACTTAAAAACTTGAGAATACATAAAAAAAACACATACTTAAATATTTACTTAAGTTGTCACATATGCTGATAGGATATGGAGTATTTATATTGCACTAAGTATGCAATAATTTGCAATACACCCAAACCTTTGATTAGAACAATAAATTATATTATAATTAATCGACTTATACCATTTCATGTCTTCATAATAAATAGATAAATTATTAATATACATGTGATATTCAATGAAAACTTTTAGTGACGCTTGATCCATTATCATGAAAGGAGAATTTTCAAATTATGTTAAATATAAAAGTCCAAGGTATGTTAATGCCCAGTTAAATTCCTAATTAGAATTACAGACACAAATGTTGGAAATTCATAGACATCTTACCTACAATGTATTATATAACATTAATAACCAAACTACTTACTTCAAAAAACTTGAATTTTATTTTGTAGAATATTTGAAGAACGTTTTCAGCTCCATTATTAAGAATATTTTAGCAATAACAGTTCTTAAATTTGAAGCATTTTTTTAAATCTTCTATTGGATATATATAAGAACTAAATAATTCATTAAATATATATAGAGACTAATAGACGTATGTTGCGGATCTAATAATCGTATTAAAGGAAAGAAAGAGTAATTGCTGGAATATTGTAAATACTTAAAAGTACTTTTGTATATTTTAGAGAACAAGATCAGCCGCGATGTGCAGTAGTAGGCTTAAAATAAAGGTAAAGTAACTGTGGTCCTTGTCGATGAAGATATTTGTTATGTGAAGTTACCGTGGTAGGGAATGTCCTGCCCGTTGAAGCTTTGTACTATGGGATTTTACAGTAGTCCTTGCCGATGAAATTTATTGCTCCCTGATAGAAAATGTTTTTGCCTATGAAGCTCGTTGTTTGATGTCCTTATAAAAATAAATGTTTTTGCCGATGGAGCTTGTTGTTTGATGTCTTTATAAAAATAAATGTTCTTGCCGATGAAACTCTTTTCTACGACGTTCTTAAGAATATTGTTATGCTGTTTTAATGAATCATTAATCGAGGTTTTTATATGAGGCAGAACTTGGTATCTTCCTTGCATTCGATGCCTTAAGAGAATAAAATAAATTTTCTCCGAAGTGATTCCGGATTGAATAAGTCAAAAGAATAAGAAGTTTAAATCCAACAAGCTTACCTTAAGCCCTTGGACCCCCTACTCAACTTCATCCTCTCAGACGAAAAAAAACATTGAAAAGTAAAAAGAAAAAAATATGTAAATTATCATACATAAATAAAGATTAAGTCTAACATATAATATTTAATTGCTTTCATTTGATATAAATTTTAAAAATGTTTTTTTTAATTTCTTTAATTTAATTAACTCTTCAACTTTTCTTTTTTTAAAGATAAAAATACATGTATTAAATGCTAATGAATAATCGTTGCTAACCATAACAACAGAACAATACTTTAATAATATATTAGAATGTGATAAAAAATACATATTCATACATGTAAAAAATATGAACAAAAAATTATGAAGTTATAATTATCAAAATATATTTAAAACCATATATATCATCAAATTCTTGCACACATTTTTCTTCCATGCGCAAAACAATGTAGGATAATTAAAAACACAACCAATAGGAAATATAAGCATTTAAATGTTAAAAATATCACAACTGGAGAATGTAACATATCTAATTTTTTTAAAACAGTATGATGCGCTTAATAATACTTAAACTATAAATTATCATAAGAGATATAATATAAAAACATATTAATATAAAATAGTATCAAAGTTTAACATTGAGTTGCTGGATAATTAAAAAATATTACACTTATGTACATGATTTTCAGAATAGCATATGTAAAATAAAAATATATCATATACATCCAAAAAACCACAGAACATTTTTTTCATTAACGAAATGTATCCCAGTTGTATATGAAGAAAACATTCATCAAGTGAGCTATTTCATAAATCAAGTTTCTAAATACCATTAAGACTCGAAATGAACATAACACGCATGTACTTGTATGTGTTGAAAAACATAACTATGTAATGAATCTTGGAATGGGCGATTTATCAATTCCCAATACTTGCAAAATAAATGAATATATAAGATATGCTGGTTAAATAATTACTCCAGAATAATAATAAAAAGCATGTATCACGTAAGAAAAAAAATCAGTCCGAGGATCAATCAGTATCCCAAACTCATAAACACTAATTGCAAACCAAAATAATACATCAATCTCATTTACTAGTAAAACAGCAACAACTCAATTACTTCCAAATAACCTTCTCTCCATCTACATTACAAAAAATCAAATAGAAGACATATATACTGGTAAATAAGAAATAAAGTATCCTCCATCAATATATATCGTTACAATTCATCAGTAAACCTCATATAAAGTCTGATCTACACAATATCATAACTCAATCTCGCAGAAAACTTAATTTCTGAACAGATATCAATCTTCCATTAAGTGATGTTACACAGCTAGAAAAAAATGAGTTGGTAGCAATCAGATATAAAAAAAAAATCGCAGCTTGCAATTCCTAAATATTCATTATAAGGTTGTATGATGTTGGAACAGTTAATAAATGGATTTGAACAAACTGCGCAATCCAAAGTTTCAATGATGCAAACAAAAATGCAGCATTTAAAGTAGCTAACATGATTCTATACAAACCCAAATTTCAAACAAATATTAAATTGAATTATATACATGCTTTGAATCACGTGAATCTAGTCAAAACTGTTAGAAATCTAACGGGCAAGCAAAACGCGTAAAGCAGGAACCAAAATGGGTGGAATATAAATTAACAGTGTATGAATAAAAAAATAAAATATTTCATACAGTACATTCGTTTGAAATTCAACAGTAGTTCATTTGTTGAAAGAATATGTGTTGAGACAAAACATAAACAAAACTACAATGTATTAAATTTTTCATTTATAAAATTAAATTTGCTTCCTCGATAATTAACTAAATATACCTAACTTTTGTCAACTTCCAAATAATAGTAAATATACTGTAAAAGAAATTAAGTTGGAGTAGCATAAAATTATTTTAAATTTTAGTTAAGTATTGTAATGTGTGCCTTAAGGCAATATGGTACCTTAAAAATCATCAAACTATCGAAAATTTTTATAGCTTATTTGATACCTCGAATCTTCATAAACAGGCCTGTAAAATTTCAAAGATTTACCTGCATTATTTATCAAGTTATGGAGCAATATTTGATGCTGGGCAGCAACTACAACGCCCACATTTCAGATTATCTACTAGAAAAAGCCTGATAAAAATGAATTTGTCATTTTTCTACCGCGCATAAATGAGACACATTATATAAGCAGTAACAAGTCATTTCAAGCAAGAATTGTGCAATTCATGCAAAAATTCTAATTTGTGAATTGTTTATTAAAGGGCAAATGGATTTGTCCAAGATTTAAAAGTTTTGCGTGTTTTTTATGATATTATTATGAATGAAATTAAAACTTCAAAACGCGGATTCTCCCAAATCACAAATACTAAATCTCATTTTGATAACTCAGATAAATAAAAATCTAATTCGCAAGAATAGAAAAACTCTCCCATTTTTATATATATGTTTTTGGTGATGTATATATATATATATATATATATATATATAGTTATATATATGGAAGAAATTTATATAAAATATAGAACATAACAGGAAGAAAAAAAAATTAAGATCAAATCTAATGAAATACAAATAAGAACCTAGCGAGTCAAAATGCAATTTCGGACTTAGGACCGAATAAGTGGGGTTAAACTAGTTTGAAGGCGCCAACCTTCCCCCTTTGCAACTCGGTAGGAAAGACCAAAATAAAATAAATAGAAATTTAAAGTAGAAAAATTCTAAGTATAAAAAATCCAAAGTATAAAAAATCTCATAGAAATATGAAAGAACAACCGACAACTATTAAGCAAAAAATTCTCCCAAAATGTTTAAGCAGAAATATATCAAAAGAATTACCCAGTAAAAGGATTCTTCCAAAAAGATTTTAAAACTTCTGCATATATATATATATATATATATATATATATATATAGCAGTAAATAATTCAAAAGAAGACTAATAAATCCCAAGCATCCTAAGATCAGACCGGAAGAACCAAGAACATGGAACCATGACAAACCCAAAAGAAATGTATCTAGAGGGGAAAACTATTATGATTTCTCGAGCTGTCACTGGTTTAGGACAGTGAAACAGGATTAAACATTGTTGTGAGATCTCAACCTTCTCCTGCAGCAGAAATTGTTTCTACATAATAGCTTCCAGTATAAACTAAGGCAAAAGCCTAAAACCCACGTGGGTGAATATAACAGCAATAGAATAGAAATTGCAATATTAAATTACCATAGGAATCCGGAAGAAATAGACAAATATAAATATGTATAAACAAAAATATTTGCAATAGAGGTTAATAATGAATATAACCATAATTAACAATAATGTAAATGAGCAAAGAAACTCTAATCTTACCCGATGTATACAGATTCCACTAATGTACTGACTCACTGCATCAAAAACACAGCAATACTAAGAATAAAGGCGCCATCTATGTATATTTTTAGTAACTAAACTTAATATAAGCATCCCATGTCTGTGTGAAATTCAACACTTTTATTATTGAAATATTTTAAGATATTTTTTCAAAAAAATGCACATATGCAGTTCTTAGATTTTGATGTATTTTACCTATAAATTGCTATTTGAGTTTGTTTTCATTTGTGTACAATATTTAACATGCGAAGGCTTTTAAAATCATAGAAATAAAAATAAAGGCATAAATATATTTTGTACATGTTGTGCATTAGCTCTGAGCAAAGAATTACCTCTGAAGTGTGTGTATTTATTTTTTTATAATTATCAAGATAAAGTTTAGCGAAATATTGATGTTCCATTCGTCTTCTTCTACATAATCACTATGGCAGTATGCTGTTTAATTGTTTGTTCTACATTTGTGCAATTTCTTATGGTAAGTAGTTTTAAATAAACTAATTAATATTTCATAAAAGTTTCAGACTATTCGATGAATATTATATCATGCTATTCATGGAATGAAAACTTCAAACTTATATTTCTCCATGTTGAATTTTTGTACATATACTGTTATTCAAAACCTTAAGGGTTTCTTGATAATTGAAGTATGAGTTTGAAATTTTTTATGCATGTTCTGAAATGCATTATTTGTAAAATTGTGCGTGAAATTAGCTCTAACATGTTTAGTACTTTTTCTAAAACATTTCAAAATCAGAATTAAAGTTTTTTTGAGAATTTTTGGAAGTTTAAATATAAAAAAATTATAAAAAAATTGAAGATCAGTAGCTGAAAGAAACCCATACACAGTTTTATGAGGTACTTGGAAAACAAAAAAAAATTTGAAAGAAAAGAAACATATTTAAAAATACCTTAGGAATTTAAAAAATGTTTTAAAAATTTCAAACAATTTAAATTCTACAAACATTTTGCTACAAATTTAAAACTTTTTTGCATGGAATTATTATTAAATATAAACCTTTATAAAATATAATTAAAACCAAATATCAAATAGTAAAAATAAAAAAAAAATTCTGAAGATGGTATTATATCGCCTTAAACAGCAATGCTGATCCTCTTCTTTTGAATCTGAGAGCAACGGGTTGTCCCAGTTGGTTTAATTCATATATCGGAATCGTTTTAAGAATCGAATGAAGTGGTTTATATGTGTGCTAAATATTGACAGCAAAATCATAACTCACAAACAATATGTTCTTTAAATCCTCTGAAAGGATCTGTAAGTTGAGTCAAATTCTAAGAAATTCAAACTTGACATGGTGTCTTAATGAAATGTTTTGAGTCTACTGAATAATCATAATACTTCCATAAGATTAAATTGATTATATTCTATTCCAAAATGATAACAATTCTTTGTCATGTTGGATCCACATCCAGGATTGCTATTTATTAATATCGAAACTTAATCTGTAAAACAGCTGCTATTCATCAATGCATAACGTTCATGCACTGCCTGACAATTAATAAGAAACAAGTGAATTATACATAATTGCTTCCCAAACAGCTGATCAATAAAAGTAAATTTAAGTTTAGAGGACATGGTAGACCAGGAGTTGGTATCTGTATGAAACAGAGTGCGTAAAAGCTCTTGATTCATACGGAAATTCAAGCTGTTTAATCTTTGACGAAAATAGTGCTGATTGTTATAAAAGTTTTTTCTCTGAAATTCTGTTTGGTTATTGAAATAATTAAAACAAAAATGTCAGCAAGACATCATTTGAGTGGCTACGATCGTGGAATAGCAGCTGGACGACAGGAAGCAGGCCAAAGTGTCACTACTGTAGCTGCTGCAAGGGTGCATAAAAGAGTGTCATCTCGCGATTAAAGAAGATCGCTGAAGGTGAAAATGCTTTGCGAAAGTATGCCGGGGAGTCTTAGTAGGAACATCACACCTTTAGAGGATCACTATGTAGCCCTATATAGCAATTATGGAAATAATTGCGAAGGAATGATGATTTGAGTGAGATATGAATGACAATATGATATGGTAATTCAACAATTCATTGATGATTTTATATATGATAAAAACGGGAATTTGTTTTATCCCTAATATTTTTTACGAGTTTATACAAATATAATTTGAGAAAGTGTTGCTTTATATATTTGCAACCTTAAGATGATTCTGTAAGGTATTAAGATTTTTCCTCCTAATTAGCTTTGTTTTAGTTTAAATGAATTACACTTTGCAATTTAGATAATTTTTGCAATGCATTATCTTTAAAATGAATTTAATTAATTGAGTTAATGTATAGCCACAATTAAAGTTTCTTATGCATTTTATATTACAAATGTACTCATCACGTTTTTGAATTGGAATTTTACAACTCCACAGTAAACTAAATAACATTTAAAAATTTGAGAAATCTCATACCGTTATACACCTATGAAAGCAATTAATAAAAATCTTCTTTTTAAGCTCTGCTTAAACGAACGAAGGTGGAAAAAAAACTCAGTTTGTTGTTTTACTTTCCAACTAGTGTATAAAAAACATAACCAAAAGTTCCAGAGAAACCATATTGCCCTATCCTCACACACGTCACTCAAACTAATTTAATGTAAGTGTTTTGTTTTAAATTTATTTATCGGTTAATTTACAAGTTGCTTGAATAAACTTGCCTTTTCTTAGTATGTGTTTGGAGTTGAGTTAATGTGGATCTGTGTAACTACTTGAAGTTAATTATCGACTTCTAGCCATCATTATGCACTCGAATTGATTTTTCTGAAGATGAAATTCCATACTAATCCTGACTAATCCCGCAGATTCTTATTGGTTATCAGGTAAAGAAATGTTTATTCTGTTGGTGACTTTCATTGACAATAAATGAAAAAAGCAGTCCAACCAAAAAGTTCCTTTCTGAAGAACAATTTCTTTAAATTAGCCGTTTGCCTAAGATTAATATTGCGTGTTATAATGAAACAAACGTAAAGATCAAATAAATTTTTTGGGGAAGTTTTGAGATTCGTTTTGTCAAAAGCTGTGTTAACAATAGTCTTTAAATCTAAAATAAATGTTGAAATGCACACAGTCATTTCTTTCGTTTTACATGAACACATTTAAATTTTACTAATCTTACTTTCTTCTAGAATACAAATAAGAAGTGAATAATGTACATGTAAACGGGAGCTGAAGTTTTTTAAGAATTTTAATAAATCATCGAATAAATTCCTCAGAAAAATTATTTAATTTAAGAACTCTGATATTGAAACAGTTTAGTTTTATATGCTTAGGGTTGTTTTATCTAGTTTTGTTTGCTTAACAGTTATATTTTTTAAAAGTCAATTAAAAAGTCACCCAGCGCTTGTTCTTAGAGACTCCAAGAAAATCGGAGAGTTTTTACAGTCACTTAAAAGATAATTAAAGAAGTTTGTAATTAAAGACGAAAAAAAGTGTTATTGGTTTCTCTATCGCGCTAACATGGGGGAGAAAAATTACTTCACTTGCGTCAATTCATACACTTTTCCTAATATCTTAAAGACAGAAAAACGACTAATGACATAGGAATACATTTACGACAATTTTTAATTAAAAACATGTCATTGCTGTTGAGACATTTTTTTCCTCTTTCCTAACTTTGGAAACCTATAAAATGGAATAAAAACATGTTAAAGACACTCATTGGCTGTTTCATTAAGTTACCACTATGCTTGTTACATTGCTTGTACAATACTTGTAATCACTTAGCTTTTTAACCGAAAACGTTTTCTTTTCTTTTTTTAATGTATATTGACTGAATACTTCAAAATATTCAAGGACATCATGTAAATTTTCTAATATATTTTATTGTATAATATTATCGATCTTGGGCAGATCTTTGAAATAATGCACAACGGCCCTTTTAAAACATGATTTAAATAATATTTTTTTCGGGTGTGTGTAGCTTACTGTTGTATATATATAACTTAAAAGGAAAATTAAAATTTAACCTTTTTTTTCCTAAATCTAATTTGTTCAGAATGGAAATTTTAAGCATACGTGCATACATACTCGTATGCAAACGTTTATTATGCGATAATATATAGATATACGTAAAATTATGTATTATTATTTTTCTTATGTGTTTCTTATATAGCTGATTATTTATATTTCTCGAAGAACATTCGATATAGCTGTTAATAAAAATAGATATATAAAATACAAACGGCGAACATAGTTAACACACGTTTTTATATTTGAAATATTTGAATTTGATTAAGATATATATGTTTTTATTTATTTATTTTTGAAATTTTTTGGATAAATTGAAGGTTTTTTTTTTTTTTTTCGTAATCTGACCAAATCTCTCGTTTTCTTTGACCTCAAACTATGTGTACGTTTTAAATTTGCTTTAAATCAAAGCCCAAATAATTTCTTTTTTTTTTCATACGAAGGAAAAACAATTTGCTGATATGTCGAAGTTTAAGAGTTTACATCTTAATGACTTCTATTTATCTTTTATTTATGGATACTTGTTACAGAACAAATCGTAAGGTTAAGAATATTTTTATTAGTATGACTGAATACACGTAAACATAATTGTAACCTAAAATAGTTGGATGTATGAGATTAATAAAGTATTTAATAAATCAATCTAGAGCTTTTCAGTTACAATCGTTAAAATCTTACTGAAGAACTGACAACGTTTTGTCTTGTACTATGTTAAGTATTGAGCATATTAGAGCAATTTCCTCAGAGTCCACTTAGTATGCTTTAGTATTTTGGATATTTAAAATAGTATTGCACAACGCAATGTATGCATTTCTTGTTTATTGAAACCTTTTAAAATCAATATTCTTCGCATTTGAGTTTATTTACAGCACTCATACAGGAACAACATTTATAATAGTATTCAACTATGCAATGTGTGTCTTTCTTGTTTCTTGAAAACATTTAAAACCCAAATACTCTTAGCCTTTGAGTTTACTTACAACACTCATGCAGGAACAACATTTACAGGACATTCATTATTATTGTGCTTACTTCATTTGAAGAAACAACATCTCAACCCGGCTACAAAATGCTTCAATTAATTAATTGCTAATTAATGAACTTTGACATAAGTTGATATGCCGTAAACTGCTACTCATATTTTGTCACATATAAATGTCACTAATAAATATAAACAAAATTTTACGAACTGATTTTATTGAAAAATAATCATATTTATTACTAGATTATAATATTATTATACAGTAATGTAGTGTTGTGTATTTGAATTAAAATTGTTCGCATGTGTTGATATTTTTATGGTGCAACTATTAGATTCCAAGCTTTAGACAAGCATATATTTGATATTGATAATTATTACATCATATATCAGGGCAACATCACAATAATATTTGAGTGTATCAAGCAATTTTGACCGTGAAGAAATAATTTGTATTCGAATTAATTATTCCACCTGTGTCAAACGTTCGCATTTACTCTGCTTCAATATTATGCATTAGATGCATGTTACTCGTGTATATTTCAAGGAATTCATTTCAGTATGTTCTAATTATAAGGTCACAGTAGCCGAGAAGTAATGTTCATGAACTGAGCGAATTTATTTATTGTAAGCTGTGGGTTCGATTCTTTCGGCTATTAGGACTTTATATGCCAATCACGTGTGGCCAACCATCGGCACACGGGTCACAGTTGAGTTTGACGCGAAAACTAATTGAAAAATTAAAAAGTTTGAAAAGATATTCTTTATTACTTTTTGTATAGTTTGATTGAAAGGTGGCTGTCTCAGAAAAAAAAAAACATCAAAATAAATTTTAAATACACTTAATTAAATTACAGTAGAAAATTATAATGTAGAGACAACACTCTTTCATTGATGTGTGCGTTAGTTTTCCAAAGAAAGTGCATTCGTGAGATTCTGGAATTTGAATGAGGGTGTTTTAAAATATCTGGAAAAAAACAATGAACTGCCCTATGAGTGCTTGCTTCTGAAAATCGAAGATAGTCTTTGAGATTTAGCTTTTCTTACCGAAGTATATTTAAGTAATTTAAATTTAAGATTACAAGAGGGAAAATTTGTTTTTTTTTCAAGCCTGATTGATCATCTATCTTTTTTTGTGAACACACGTTTGATTTTTTTTTGTACCAATTTTGGAGAAAAAAGAGAAAACTGGTGCGCAATCAAAAACCACCCAATTTTATTAGCGTCTTCAAAAACTAATCCTGATGTAAAAAATCTACAAATTGAAAAACCGCAATAAAAAAGTATTAAATGTTTAAAAATTATTTAGAATTAAATTTTTTTCTGGTTACTTATTTTTATTTTAAACTAATTGAGACTGAAAAAAATTAACAATAAAAACTTAAGTTCGTACTTTTGTCTTGCTTATTAAATTGTTTTTAAACTTCCATTACTTAAACATGCGTAAAATATGTGCTATTTGCGTAAAAATTTCAAAATAAGCCTGTTAGTAAAATTTTTTCATCCTTCCGTATTCTTTTGTTTGTTGAAAAAGTTTGAAGTAGCACGCATAACTTTTTTTTATCAGATAGTGGCACTCGTCTGAAAAAGGTTGGCCACCCCTGATGTTGTTAGATGATGTTAATTTAATTTATAATAACTCTAAGTTGTTTCACCAGGAAATACCAGCTATAATTCAAATAGATGAACTGAACCTGACTGATGTTTTACAAGGCTTCTTGCTGAATTTCCCACACTTCCTGAGCAAAAACGCTTACATTCTAGAATATTTCCAGAGGTCTTCCCAATTGGTCTTAAATGTGTTGCACAGGAAAGAAAAAAATTCAACGAACTAGCGAAGGGAAATTTGAAAACAATATACAGCATCACGAACTTTTGGGAGTGGAAAGTTTCTGGTTAAAAAATAAATCTAAAATATAGGGTTTCTAAAAAATATGACGATACTTTTAAAAATGAATTAAAAATAAACAAAGATTTTCACTAACGATTTTTTTTTCCATAGAGAAAATATTTATGTTTCTGATAAACGAAATGCAAACTAGATGGCGCAACATTCTCGTTTCAAAATGATTTTACTGAAAGATAAAGCACAAGTTGCAGCATGGTTTGCAGAATTTTAGTTTGCAATACATCTACAGCATAAATGGGCCAATACCACACTGTAGTTTGGAGGTGAGAGAAAGTCTCCCCGGCAACGGATGGAAGGAAGAAATCCAATAACGGCCACCTAGATCTCTCAACATAACACATTTGGAATATTTCTGCCAGGGCTGGGTGAAAAGCATAGTTTACCAATCTTCAGTTAATGATATTGATGAAATAAAATGTCAAACAGCAGTAGCCAATCAGAGTGTTGATTCTACACTGTTTCATTGAACGTGTCAAGAAATCTTGTATAGACTTGAAGTTTTGCTCGTAAAAATAATGGTTCTCACATTGAAATCAACTTTGATACCTTCTGTATGAAACCAAAAGAAAGCCGTAAGTGAATATCTTTATTTATTTTTTTTTTTTATAATTCATGTAGTCAAATGTAGAAAATGTAGTCATACATTTCGGACACTCGGTAAAACAGTAGACCGTCAACATACAGGATCATAAAGTTCCTCCAACATATCTAAATGTCCCGTGATTGACTCAGAAGAAAGCGCAGTTATTTAAAGAAATAAAAACAAATCTGATCCTATATTATACTACAGTCCAATTATATAGTTTGCTGATTTTTGTATAATATTTTTGTTATACTAACAAAGTGAGAAATAAATTCACCACTTATAAAAAAGAATTTATTTTTTTAAAAATCTGTTGCATTATATGTATTACTCAACACTATGCCCTAATGGATGTATTTATGAAAATCATATTTGTTAACAAAGAATGGGTGTTTATAGTTTCTATAAGATAAAGATTCAGCTTAAAGTAAAAACTAATAAACTTAATTGAAAAACGTACTAACGAATCCGGTATTTATTATACTGTTTGCTTTATTTGAAATTGATAAATTTTTTTCATTAATTTATCAAATCAAGTACTAAGTGTGACTGTCATCCATAAGAATTCAGAAAACAAGTTAAGCTTTCGCTTTCGATTTATATTTCCTAAATTTAAAGAAATACCGGCTGGGTGGCGTTGTTGGTTTATCGCTGGCTTTCTGCACCTAAGGTTGCGAACTCGATCCCGGCTCAAGTTGGTAGATTTTCACGATGCAGAAAATCGATAGCGGCATTGCCGTGTGATTATATGGCATGTAAGAGTGCCTGTTTGACTTGGGTGCTCTCGGCAAAATTATATCCTTATATTCGGTTATATTGATAGAATAAAAATACCTCTTAAATAGTTAAATGTATTAAATTTAATTATTTAAAGGTAGTTTTTTTTTCAATTTTATTTTCTGGAAGAAAATACTTGTTTTAAAATTTCATTTCGTTTATTTTCCTTTTTTTCATGCGTTTAATAACTTGCACAATATAAGTCATAATTTATTGTGTCTCAAATCGTCAATTATATTAAGGTATAAAATCTGAAATTAGAAACTTAAATGTAAAGATTATCTAATTTATTTAATCCAAGGAATATAAGATGACGTCGTTATTTTTTATAACTAATCCATAATTAAATTGTATAGCTTTGAGAAGCCTGGGATTAATTATCCTTAAAATTACTGGAGCTTGTCTTATGTTTCTTTATAAAACAATAGTAAATCGTTTATTTGCTTTAATTTTAATGAAATAAAATCATCGGACTCAAAAGATTAAATTTTCGCTCCCGTTTTCTTTTGGAAATATTCAGTAATAAACCTACACATATTTTTAAAAAGAAAATTAATAGTTATATAGGAATAACAAGATCACGTTTCTGATGCATAACATTAAGTACTGATAAAACAAAAAAATTTTAATGTTATTTTACCAATGAATGATACTAAGAGTAACGTGAAATGAAGATACATTTTTTATTCAGTATGTAAATCTGTATAACAGGTATTACCAGTTAGCAGAAAAATATTATATGCAAAACAGGTTACCATGAAATTTTTTTTATGAATTTCACATTCTCAATTTTAATATTTTTATTTTGTTTAATGTCGTGGTTATAGATTCTTTTAAACATTTCCTAAGCTTAAGATTTAATAGTATATTAAGTATTTTAGCCTTTCTTGCTTTATAAATGATCAAAACGGATTAATGTTAGACCTTTAAATCCAAATATACGAGTATATAAGAAGAATTTAAATTTATTGATAACATTTATCATTTTTCTAATTTTTATAATAATTCACTTAATAAAAATTGTTTTTTTGTATGTCCTGTCATCGAAGTATGTTAAGCGTATATTAATTACAGCATTTTGAATAAAAACATAAAAAGATTGCTTTTAATATTCCTTAAAAAAATTCGATGATAAATATTCAACCGTAACTTCTCAAAGCTTTTAAGCTCTTTCAGAGAGCTAATAAATTTATTTAATCTTACGCACATTATCTACGAGATTATAAAAAAATATTTTTTGAGTTTTTCATTTATTTGTTTCATTATTTAACATTTTATTTATTTTTTAACATAGTATATAATTTACAGAGGTAAGGAGAATAAATTTTCTCTCAAGGTCACATTTATTTATTTATTTATTAGAGCATAAAAATCTGAATCTTGATTTATTTTAAGAAATAATTCTTAAATATCAAAACAAATTTTGACTTTTTGATATATTAGTAAGATTACGATAATTAAAAAAGCATTTTCATTTACAATATCATTTCGATGAGTAAATTTTCTTCTATTACAAGAACATCAGAATGAATACTAGTTTTTGTCATTCTTCTGAAGTTTAAGTAAAAGAAGTGCAGTAAGCCGTTATAAGAATCTCCGAACAACTATAATGATATGTAACAAATCTACAATTGTCCGCAATTAGATCATACTAAAATAATTCTAATACTGTATAGTCCCGAACATTCAGACTCATATAGACCGAAGGGCAAGCCGAGTTTGTGAAAATGCCGGGTGATCGAGAATGGAATTAAAAATAATAAGTATGGACATTTCCAGCAAATATATTGTACTACACTCGTATGTGCTGTTTCCTTAGGGATACAACATAATATAATCCGTCTCAATACCTAAATACAAAGGAAAAGTACAAATTTTTAAAAAGGCATACATGACTTATTACTTGAAAATGAAGATTAATGAATACATAACATACAGCAATTTACCTGATCAGGCACAGCTGAGAAAAATACTTTATGAAATTATAAAGCTGTGTATAATGAAATTTATTTAGCCTTTTTTCCAAAAACGGACTACTTTTTTTTCAAAGAAATGTTTTTTTTAATGGAGCTGCACATAGATATTTTTAAACCTTTGCAGACCTAGTACATTCCTCAGGAGCTGGTATCACTTCCTAGCGATGCACCATATAGGCGATACCAATTACAGCAACCATTTTTGACACCCAGTTTCCTCCACACAGGGAGACACCTGAGCTAAATGAAATGTAGAATGTTCTTTACCTTCCGTACTGTAGCCTGTGTTTTGCTGATTTACCACGAAGACGACTAAGTAACAGTAAGTCCAATACCGAAGCACCTTGTTCAAAATACTGGAGGGCGGTTTCAACAGCCTTAAATTAGTCCTTATATGATGTTTTAGAAGTTCATACAGTGTCCTCAAAGTTAATGTCTTTATTATTCCACAGCCTTTTTTTATTAACTGTGACAGCAGCCTTAATTTCTATGCCGGACATAAATTCTTGCTCGCCATCGCTCTAGAGCCACTGATTTTTTTTTACCTGCAAAGGTGTGATCAATTTATCCGGACGGCCGAGTGCATGATTTTTGGGGTTGTAATGTATTTTCTTCTCATCGGGGTGAAATTAATATGAATATTAACTGGTAACAGTGAACATAAATAAGGTCTTAATGGATTCATAAATTAGTTTTTATAATCTAATTATTTAACCTCTAAACGCCATTTTCCATTATAAAACGTGATTTGTTCTGACTTTTCACAAGATAATTATCTTTTAAGATGTATTTTTAAGAAGCTTATGCATCAGAAACAAATAACAAAACATACAAAAAAATAGCTCTAATATTCTACTGTTTATGTTAAAATAAATCACATGATCCAAGGCTTTACTATTCACGATATGATAAATTCTCAGAAATACTAAGCATTTACCGAAAAAATGGCCAACAGGTACTCAACTTTAAGGAGTAAGAAAACCAACAAAAAGCATCTAAGCTTTTTTTTCCTTTTTATTAATATTAATTAGTTTAAAGGTGAAATAGTAAATGAAACCATTTCATGGTAATAGAGTTTTAAAAGAAATCCCCGGCTCTTATAAACAACGATAGATGTACATTAAATGCATTTGAAAATCAGAAGATATTTTTTTACGTAGTATTTAATTTCGATGAGCTTACATTATCGTGAGAAAGATAAATATCTATATAGGCTTGAGAACAAATATAGTAAACTACGCTAAAACATGTAAACACTTCAAATGTAAAACTACATTTTTTAATAATGTGTAAACACTAAACAGGCTGCGCGTCCCATAAACAGGACCCAAACTCTGCAAATCCACATGCCTCGTCGTGGGCACACAAATATAGTAAAAAAAAGTACCTGTACGATCCATTGTTTACGAGAAAAACGTGGCAAATGATGATGCATGGTGGCTCACGATGTGGCAAATATTTCAGCTCCTTCACTATAATCGCTGGATCGGATGTCCAGTTCTACAGCCGCCACGAACACCACATCACGTGTGTTGCTTTGACTTCTGCACTCATACATTCCACGGCACTCTCAAGCCTCGGGGGATACTTTCAACATCTATCTTGATAAACATTGGCAAATACTGCTGTTGATGTGTATAACACGGTTGCGAAATCATACTTTGTTTTTCGTATTTTTTAAGTAAACTATGGATCACGAATTTAAAGTTATTATGACATTTTTTATGTAGTCCCTACGAGGAATCTGGTTGTGAAAAATTTGAGTACTATATTGGGGACACACTGTATATGTTAACTTTTATATTTGAGAATAATACAATCAAATGCTTTTTAAATTTACATTGACCAATTTGCTGTTACACATTATTTTATTCACTACTGATTTTTAATACTTCAAAAACTAAAAAAAAGAATCCATAATTTAATAGTTTCTTGTTACAAGAATCCAGGGTAGAAATAGCAAAGATTGTAGGAATACAGAATTATAAAATAATATTGATTAGATATCAAAGTGTTGAAGTGTGTTACTGTTTGTTTAAAAAACAAACCAATTGTTCTTACAATCATAATGTATAAGTAAGTACAGTTGTATTTCAATTCTTGAAATTTGTTGTGGTGGTATGCTCTTGTTGATGGAGCATCATCAAGGAAAACTGAACTCAGCTGTTTAGAAAAGTTCAAATGTGTACATGAAACTTTAAATAGAGGGGCTAAGACAGGGATACATTATAACATTATTTACAGCAGTAAATTATAAATGATGTATCGATAGTCGAAAGACCTCGAAAAAGTGCTTAAAACCGAGGAGGAAACGGATAACAAAGATTTCATAAGAAACAATGCAATCAATTACTCCTCACGATTTAGAGATGGAAAAATTGAGAAGCAGAGACACAGACATAAAAAAAGAGCAAATGCCAAGTATTTTTTAGGATAGTGAAAGCAATCTTCCGGTATAACGGAAACATATGGAATAGTTGTCCACAGACTTCAAGTAGTTCTCAGCCTAGCATCGAAATAGCAAACTTAAATTGGAATAATGTAATAGTCTCTAAGTTATATAACATTTAGTATTTTTAAATAAAATAGTCTACATCTTGTGACTGCATTTGTGTGCATATACTTCATGCACGAACTAAATATTTTCAAGTTCATTGCAGAAAAATACTTCCAGAGGAAGTCATATAATAATTCGAGTGGAATAAGAGAAAAAATGTATTTGGAAGTTTTTAATTTTAGGATGTGAAGAATATCCATGGAACGTATGTGCTGAATATGATGCTTCAACTTTGATTTTTATTTATTTAAATAAACGTACTCGCCAACTATTGTTTGAATGACAATTACTTTTACAATGAGAAAGGAGGATTAATATAATGGAAAAATGTTCATTGTAGAAGACAAAAAATATACAACTAAGTTAAAAAAATTATGTAACACATAAAAACATTCGAAAGCACAATTTTTTATTACTACTTTTTTTTACCTTAAGCACAAAAGTTAAAATGATATTATTGAAATATGATAATGTATTTGCCGTAATACCTTACTAAGTTTACGGGAAAGAATTTAGTTTGTGTTCCAAACATGGACATTATTACATTATCCATTAAGAGTGTGCCTCGAAAGTTATCTCTTTTTTTCTATTCAATACATTAATCCTTACTTCGAGAGATAAAGTTCAAGACAGCATTATCGAAATCCTGGAAAGTAACCTTTTCCTCTGTTGCCGACCATTGTGTGTTGCGGCTAATGATAAAATCAGAAAGTCATTTATCACTTGAGCTTCCTGTTGACTTACTTAGGGAAAAAATACTTTTTCGGTAGGAAAATTCGTATCTTTCTCAAATCAATGTTTTATACGGTCATTTCTAAAACCAAAGAAAGTAATATAAGCAGCTGTAATAAAATCCTTCTAACTGTTGATGTCCTTGAAAAAATATGTGGATTTATAAGCATTTTACGATTACAAAAATCGATTGCAATTACCATACCTCGGTTAAAACTGGGAAATAAATAAATTTATAAATATTTATAAAAAACGTACAATAAATATAAAATCAAAATATTAAGAAGATATTGAAGAAGGTAAACGAAATTTTAACGAAATGTTTGTGGTTCTGAAAGATAATTATTTAATTGCTTCATCACACGAAAATATACAGCGCGCTAGCAATGTTACTACAAATATATCACATTTGGGGGGGGGGGCTTTAAGAAAAAAAAATTCTGAAATTCTCAGAATTCTAAAATTACAATATTAAAAAGGCTAGCCTTTCAATGAAAAAGGATTCTTTTCAAAGAAAGTTTCGGTAATTGTGAACAAAATAATTGTCAACAGAATAATTTATTTTCCAATCTGTAAAATGTTTTCAAGATGTTAGGGTAAAACTTACCACGAAGGCAAAAAAAAATCGTTTGTTCTTGTAACAAAATCTTTTTAAGTTCAGGAACATTATCATTATCACTTATTTCCGTATGCTCTTTTTTCTGTTTAAAAAAATAAAGTCATTAAATAATGTAGTTCATAAAAACAATAACAATTATAATTGTTTACTTAATTAATGTTCAACGAATTAATAAAAATTCAATGATAATTTAGGAGTCTTGTTTAAATTTTTAAATACTCTCTACAAAATTTTTAGACTAACGGAAAATAGAAACTTCAAATCTGCTAATATTTCTTTCTTTTAGCAATTAAAACATTTTTCTTTTAATTTGTTTTAATCTGGAGAATGGAATTATAATATTTTAAATACTATACTTTAATTATTTATTATAATCATCTATCTGTAATTAATTCATTAAATATTTTACATTAAACTATTAGTATTTTTTAGTTAGATATTAATAATGTATTAAGCACATCACTAATATCAATCAGTAAGGTGTGCGCAAGTTGTTAAAATCTAATTTTTAATCAGATTTTTCTGAGAAGGAAAGAATGTATTTTCTTTTTGATGAATTATATTTTGTGGTAATAAGGTAAATAAATGTCAGTTTTTGTTGATATGAGAAATTGTTATATGCTAGATACAAATGATAATAGTAAATTTATAGGAATATAATTAAGTGAAATTACGCAATTAATAAAAAACATAAAGACAAAAAACAACAATAAAATTCTCTATGGAGCATCTTTCTTTTTCAATTTTAATGTAATGATTGAATTGGTCAGATTATAATTCATTTATCTCTAATCATACATCGTTTCTTATTAATTTCATCATTAATATACTGTCTTAAGAAGTATTCAGCCATTTTGAATCAATTTAAAATAAGAATAATTTATCCATTTTGCAATATTTAATATATAAATATATATGGGGGATCGATGTTTTAATTAATTTGATAACAGAAGAGTTCATAATTCATAAAATACCTGTGGTTTTTGTAAAATTAGAATATTATTAGCTACATTTTATCATTTATATGTTTATTATGCTAAGAAGATCCGTATTAATTTCGCACTAAATGGCATCGATTGTGAAGCCTTGATCATGAAATGAAGGCAATGCATAAAGAGCTTCTATTAGTAACACAAAAACTAGGGATCAAAAGTTTCACGAAATTGTTAAAAATATTACATTGTATGAATTATTACAAATGTAAGTTAAACAAATTGAGTCTATGGTATAGAAATATATGTCATTTAAATAAGGAACACACTTAACATGCTTTGAATGGAATGTGTGTCAATTGCTGCTTGTGAAAACTACAACACTATGCGGGAATTAAAGGGAATAAAGAAAAAGCAAATATACTCAAATGGTTAGAATGACAATATATGGATCAAGAAACATCATCTTAACTTAAAATTAGCTCTGAATATAAGAAAGAGTATGAAGATGAGTTGGAATGTGAATATCGTTCTTTGATTGCTCTGTGTAAATAATTGTTTGCACTGCCAGGTACATTAAGGTATCCGACTACATTCTGAACTGTGATTTTACACAAGTATATAACTGAAAACCTTCGAAATATTTAGTGTCGCTTAAATAAGTATATGCATATAAAAATGTTTTAAATACACTGCTCGCCTCCGTAAATGCAACACCCTGAAGGAAGCACGCAAATAACATGAAATTTACAACATGCATTAGCGGAGGTGAGATATGCAAATGATTAGAATTACAGCGTAGACACACATCACGCACGCCTGTGGCGCCACCTCAAAGCGCTATTTAAGGCTTGGAGATTTCGACGATTTCAAGTTCGGCAATTGTGTTTTTCTTGTGGTTTTTTTCAAAAAACGATCAGTTATGTCTCGTAGAAAACAGAGATCAGCATTTGATGAAGTATCTGAGTTCGACAGAAGAAGGATAGTGGCCTACCGAGATTGTGGATTAACTTTCAGGGAAATCGGTAGGCGTGTTGGACGTAACCAAACAACTGTAATGCGGATATGTGACATTTGGATGCAGGAGGGTACGACTGACCAACGTGGTCGATCGCATCCACCTCAGTGCACCACTTCAGGTGAGGACAGGCAAATTAGGCGCATGACAGTGACGGATAGCTCAGTCACATAACGAACCATAGCACAGCACATTGAGTCTGTAACGCATCATTCACTGTCTGAGCGTACCATTCGACACCGTTTACAGCTGAGTGGTCTGTCCGCAAGACGTCCATTGTTTGGTCTACCCTTGACGCAGAACCACAGCCGTCTCACCACCAATGGTGCAAAGAAAGAAGGATGTGGGCTGCAGAATGGAATGAAGTTGTCATTACTGACGACTCACGCATCTGTCTGCAATACCACAATGTTCGGATTCAAGTCTGGAGACACCGTGGAGAGAGGATGCTGAACATCTGTGTTATTCACCGCCACACTGGTCCTGCACCGGGTATTATGGTATAGAACGGTATTGGATATCACTCTCGCAATCCTCTAGTACGCCTTGCCGATACTTTAAACAGCCAGCGCTACATCTCGGAGGTGTTGGAGCCAGTTGTCCTTCCTTACATTCAGGGCTTGGCCGCAGCCATATTTCAACAGGTTAATGCGGGACCACACGTGGCACGCACTGTCCATAGGTTCTTCGTCAATCACCACATTGAATTGCTTCCCTGACTGGCCCACGTGCCTTCTGAAGATCTTTCACCGATAGAAAACATGTGCTCCATGGTTGCTCAACAATTGACCCAGATTACACCCCCAACTGCCACATCAGATCAACTTCGGCAACGTGTGGAAGCTGCTTGGTTGGCTGTACCCCAAGAACACATCCAAAGTCTCTTTGAATCAATGCCGAGGCGTGTGGCAGCGGTGATCTCCAATAATGTCGGCTACTCTGACTACTGATTCTGGCGGGAACCGCACTTCACAGAAGTCTTGATACTTGGTCAACATGTTATCTACAAATAAATTTTGCTGTGCTATATCTTGTCTTTCTTTGCGTTGCATTTCTGGTTGCCCGCAGTGTATATTGTTACAATAAGAGTTATTCATAATCAGTTTTTTGGATAAACAATGACACATTTGCATAACAGTTTCCTTTTATGGAAAATGCTTCTACAATTATAATATTTACCCTATAAGTATATTTATAGCTAAAACTTCTACTCAGAGACTGATTTATTAGTGCTGAAATATTTAATTTAAAAGTTGATTTATTCATTTTTTAATGTATCAAAGTGGGTAATTTTTTTTAAAAAAAATGCTGATGTTATTGTTTTGATAGTAGCATTCAGGCTTTGTAGAGTAATATAGGGAAAGTATGATTTTTAGGGAAGCATTTTTTCCATAAAAGAAAAATGTTTTGAAACTATCTAATATTTTCATTTTTTGCAAAAAATTGCATTTAGATTATTTTTATTGTAATAATATTGATAAAATAATTTTATATGCATATTCTAAATCAAGTGATACCAAACATTAAAAAAATATTCCTTTGTACACTTTTGTAGAATTAAGGTACTGAACGTAGTTAGAAACTATAAAACTGAAAAACCTTAAAAATGGAGGGTAGAAAAGTCAAAATCACATAAAATAAAGCAAATCGAAGAATTTGTAAATGATTAGCACTTAAAAGCAATCGATAGATGATAGAGGAAATTGCTTTATCTAAAACTCTGCGTTAAAGGAAAGTTAAAAATATAATGTATTATATAAAATCGCATTCGAGTGCTGGTTGCTTGTAAGAAGGTAGTGTTAGACCTCGTATAAGGAGGTGAAAAGACTACAAATACGTATTGAAGTACAATAGCGGAGGGTTTGTAACCTATTAAAAAGTGTGGCTTATTCCCCAATCTTGAAACTCATATTCATCGTAAAACAACGACTGTTCCAATTGTGGAATTGATATGGTCAAGAGAATGTGCTTACTTTTTTTAAATCTTAATATAAATTACCGCAAAATATTTGAAACTTCTTTAGCTATGTATAATCATCCAACATGTACAATGTTTTATAGATGATCCATGAGATTTTGACATAAGACAATCAAAATTTCAAAAATTTAATTTATGAAAATAATTTTTAAAACTGAATTTTTCATTTTTAATACCACAAATAATATTTCAAAATTTAATTTGCTTGATAAATTAAAATAAATTTTTCAGACGTTTGTCATCTAAACTATTCAGATAATTTAATTAAATATGAAGGGACATACATTCTGAATAGCTCATAACTCATTTGAATTGAAGTAAAGGAAATGTAGGTATTGAGGATTAAAGCGTCAAATAAGTTTTCACGTTGAGGCTGTCTCTTTATTTGTTCTGAAAATAATCCATAATATTCAAAAATCGATTTATATTTGTCAAGGTTTGATGTGAAAATTATTGCACCTCAAATTTCATATTAATGTGCACTAAATAAGTATTAATGAAAGCTTAGTTTATAACGAGAATAAAATTGAAGCAATTCAAGATAATTAAATAAACACTTCAAAATCATTCTTCAAAGTATATACTTTCTCTGAAAAAGATTGTGTATGGGTATATTTAGAATAGCATACTGCGCTTTCGAATAATTTCTAAATAAGATTATTAAAATTTTCTATTTACCTCATTTTCTCCACTTTTAGATCTTAATAATTAGAAAAAAATATCAAAAAAATATAGACTCAACAATAAAATTACTTGAAAGGAACTATTACTTTTTCTTGTTCATGTTCTATAATTTTAATTTCCTTTTTCTGTAAAATACAAAGTACTTGGCTTTTTTAATATTGCTTAAAAATGTTTTTAAAAAGTTTTGGGGGAATAATATGAAATTAATTCTTTTTTTTAGACTCATTACTTGATGAAATGACTTTATAGTTCTTCAATTTGAATTTGAATTTGTATCATTTATACACTACTAAAGATGTACATATATTTTTTTATATTTTGTTATATGTTTTCAAAATGTGTAACGAAAGCTAAGAGAGATAAAATAAAACTTCAAATATTTATAGACAACACACTGCATTTCTTCAAAACATCATACAGAAGGAATTTTGGACGTAAGGATAAATTAAATTAACCTTAATAATTTCTCAAATTGGATGAAATATTTATTGATACATTTATTACTATTTTGGATTGAGTGTGTTATAATTAACTTCAATTATATATTATTGAACTAGTTTGATATTTTTATACTCAACATTTTTTAAATATATTTTCATTTTAAAAAAGTTTGTGATTGATTGTATAAATAGTTATTCCATCTCCAAACAGATTTTTTTCAAATAGGAATTAAATTAAAGCTTTTTAACTACAGCATGGAAAGAGCTATATTTCCTTCCCAGAAAAGTGCAATCTCTTGAAAAAAAAATGTTCACTCAGTATTAAAAATCATTAAATCATTATTATCCTAAATGGATATTTATGAACAAAAACAAAATCAATTATACTTCAACTTTTTAGCAATCTAAATATTTTCATAAAAAATAAATAAAAAAAAAAAGAAGAAACTTATATTCTTGCAGTGTGTGTGTGTGTTTTTTTTACTTTGTTCTTACATTTCCTAAGAGCACTATTTTTTTTCTTTTGTAAGATATTTCCTTTGTTGTTGTTGTTGTCGTGTCCTTCCCGCAGGGAAGGAATGAAAGTTGCCATTGTCTGTCAGACAGGTTGGACTTCTTAACGATAGATGGCGACACCACCTATCTCTACTATATTTCCTTTCTTGCATTATTTAAATTCTCTTGTAAAATAAGTTTAGGATGATTTTATTACTATATCAAGGACTGATATCTCATACAACAAAAATATGATTTAACAACATATAGTTTAAAGTGATTCAAGTAAAAGAAATGCATCTGTTATTTTAGGTGAAAGTTACTTTTAATAACATATTTGTTTTATTATTATTAAAGTTCAAATATAATTTCTTACAGGGCATTTTTATAGAAATACTACTAGTTTGTAGATAGGATTTTTTCACAGATTATTAAAACAATTTTTTTATAATAAACTTTTAAATATCGCTGCTGAAGCTTAACTAATTTGAACTCTTGAATTCAAATTTATTCTTTGTAATCCCCTCCTCTTTCTATCAAATCAATGAATTATATCATTATACTTTTGAATATTTCAACCAAGCTTTAAAATCATTTCACTTAAATCATGCAACAGAAACTTGTCCGACGCCTTATAATTATTTAATATAAATTATTATTGCCGGAAAGTACAGCTAAGTACCTCTCATACTTTCTCGTTTTAATGAACAGTTTTAAAAATAAGAAAAAAACTATATTCGTAGCTTGCTTTCAGGTTTAAAAAAAGCCAATAGAGCTTATAACGAATTTTAGAAAGCAGAACTAAATTAAAATATTAATTTCAAAACTTTCATAATTTTTCAAACGACTTTATCTATAAGTTGTTTTAATATGTTTCATTGCCTTTTAGAACATGTAAATATCTAATAATTTACAAAAATGAATTTCTAATGTAATCAAAAACGTAAACGCCAGTTATTTTAGATATTAAAACAGGGTGAAACGAACGATTTTCTATGATTTGCCTTGCACATTTATTTTGTCAGAGCAATTAGATTTGTTTCATTTAGTATGAACATAATCTATACATATATTTTTTTTGTATATAAAGGCAAAACTATCCATAGGAAATGGTTTCTATAGCTTTTCTTTATGTACGACACTGCAATCTGCAATATGGTAATGTTTTCTGTTAAGTATATTGCTTTAAATAAACTTATGATGATTCATTAAGTCATTATCTACTTAACATGGTGTTTACGCCGTATTTTTTCTACTACCCATTTTTTATAGTTATGTATTTACACGCTAAAGTGAACCTTTGGATATTTAATATTTCTGTTTCTAGATCATTGAATATGAAAGGAATTTGCTTGAATAAAATACCATTAGACTAATCTAAATTGCAAATTCAGTATTAAGAACATATGTGATGCATTTAATACACTTCATTTAAAGTTATTCTTTTAAAAAGATTTTCCGAATGAAAATGCAATACGACACTAATATCTAGGTAATGTCCCTATAACATTAATTTCTTGAAAAGTGGAACTAAATTTGCTTTGCAAATTTACTTGGAATGAATCTTTTCGACAGTACTTAAAATCCGATGGCAAATCAAGTGTGCAAAATATCTTTAAATGTTTATATTTAAGAAATGTATTATTTTAGTATAAGAATTCAAACTAAAGTAGCTCTGTGTATATTGCAGTATTAAAAATGTCACTTAGGGAAAATGCAACAACAAAAATAATGAAATCAAATTAATATATATAATATATATATATATATACCAAGTATTATAAGTTCACAATTTTCACAAACGTTAATAAATCAAAATATATAACAATACGAAAATTATCAATATGAGCTGTGTTCATAAAAGTGTAAAAAAATGGATAGAAGTTATTAGCAGATTTTAACATTTGTTGTATCTTTAACTTCTGCACTGTGACTTCTATACAAGAATTATAATTTCCTGTAATATAAATTTAATAGTAATTTTTTAAAATTTGTATGATTTGCTTGCAATGCTAATATACAAAATTAAGAAGTGAATTGAGCACATTTTTCAATATTTAAAGCAATAAATATTATTGATCTGCTATTTTTAATTACAGTAGTATTATAATATATATATATATATATATATAAAGATAGAAATAATGTGGTAATAAGCTAACAGAATTAGAAAGGGTGGACTCAAAAAGCGAGGAGAAAATAGAGGAACGGATACAATTGAAAGGGAATTAAATAAATTATAACAGGATTTTGAGAATAATTTCAGTTTTGGACAAATAAACTATATCTTATTTGGACTTAAATTTAATTTTTTCATTTAGATTCATTATCATGGACAGCAAATTATATAGCAATATTTATGATAAAGGGAAGCATTTAACTTTAATGTTATAAAGATCCCAAACTTTAGTAGTTGCTTACACGTATCAGTATTCAGAAACATAATTTTAAATTTTTTGATGAGAAATAATAATTTAACTACACATGATATTGATAAGTTCAAGAACATTCAGAAATTTTCATTTCATTGCATACAGAGTGATTATCCCATCAACTTCTTGAGAACGTACGTAGATCAAAAATATTTTTAAAAGTCTTTTTAAACTCATAAAATTGGTAATTTGCAAGACGTTCACGATAGGCTTTGGAAATGCAAAATCCACCACACAACATTGGGTCCACAAATTCAGCTTGTTAATGGTTCTGCTGTGAAGAATATGTACATTCCACACACACAGGTTAGATTTTCATACTCAATAGAACAAGATTTACACGACTATATTTTAAAATTCTTAACGACCAATTAAAAATTTTTGCATGCAATCTGGCTTGCATCTAATATTAAATATTTCAGCTCTAATTGAAAAATATTGATCTTTTGGATAATAACTTGGCAATAGTGGGAGTTATGAATAATGTAGGAGTTGTGATTGATGTAGGACAAGTATGAAAAAATGTTAAGAAATTGAATAACATTCTTCAATTTGATATATTAATAGGATGCTTTTGGGTGTGTTTTTGATGATTTACGCAGTGTATGTTGATGTTGTAAGGTAATTCATTTGTGAATATACTGCGTTCTTAAATTTAATTTTTAAGTTTTAGAGGGGCGTTTTTCCCTTCTCTACAACCATTTTAAAGATTTGTGCAACATTCTTTGGTGTTTTATGGTTCTGTTGTATAATGCACTTAGTTGATTTAGAATTTTAACATTTTTATGTTATATCTTTTAGAATGCAGTGCCGAATAGCTTAATTTTTTAGGTATTAACATCTTTAAAAATTTAAAATTTTTGACAATTTGGATATTTTCAGATTAGTTGACTTAGTTGCTATAAAGGGAAGGTTGGCGCACTCAAACTCATTTAAACCCAATTATCCATTCTAAGTTTGAGGTTGCACTTGGATATTTTATAAATTTTATCTTATACATTTTTAATTTTGTTTGAAAAAACGCTGAAATTTTATTACTTTTTATATTTACCATTGATATTTTGTAATGGGATTTTCCATTCTTCATATAGTTTCGGATTTTTGCTTAGTTATAGAATTGCGTAATTATATATATATATATATATAACGAGGTTTAACTTTAAGTGGGCCTCAAAGAAATCCATATTCATTGAAACGCAAGTTTATTTTGAATAGTACATTATATATATATATAATAAACATAAATCAAAGAGCAAGAGACACTTTATGTTTACAACCTGACACTTTACATCTCTTCTCTACTACTACGTTTCCGAATTTGGGAGAAAGTTCGATATTTTATTATATATTACTGTATAATGTGTGTGTATTATATATTACTGTGTAGTCTGAAATTGGATTCGTCAAAAACCTGGAGAATCAATCCTTTATCAATATCATTTTTGTAATACGTTTCTTTATTATTGCTTAATAATCTTTTGTATGTGTGGGTGCATTTATAGCATGCAATTTCGCGTACAACATTCATCTGTTTTATATGGAGACCTTCTATAATTAATTACATATTGGCGATGTTTTTTTAGCAAAATCCTGATTTTGAACACACATTTATTAACCTACACATTCTGCAGATTGATAGATTAATTTCAGTATAAATATATGTTTTGTTTTTTCGATTTTTTTTTATTTTTATATATAACAAATGTCTTAATAATTAAATGTGTGTTTAAATATATCAGATAAGTTGATGTTCATACAAGTTTTATTCATTTACACATGCAAGTACTATTAATCATCATAAGTCAATCTTTATTTTGAATTAGTTGTTAAATCAACATGATAAATACTTTTTTCTTTTATAAAATTGACTCAGTAATATTTTGTAAAAAAAAAAACTTTTAAATAATTTTTCAGCAATTCATATACATTTCCATTATTATCATTTCAAACATGTTTGTTTTTACGTATTGACGTTTTTTATTTATATTACTTCAAATTTCAGAAATTTTGTCCAAATACAATGAATATGAGTTTATGCTCTTTGTTTGTCATATAAAAATCTTCTCATACTGTATTTTCATTAAATTAAATAAAATTATATAAATAAAAGTTAAAATAATTTTTTTTATAATTCTTAATAGTTCATAAAAAGCGTGACTCTACAATAGTGCTCTATATTTGATAAAATGAGATAAATTACATCTTAACTCTCGAATGGGTAATTTTCCCACCATAATGTGTTTTGTTTTAAATTTTAGTAACTTTTTAATAATTTCTACTTTTGTAATTTTGAATTAATACACATTCAGGTGTCTCATTCCTATATTATGTTTTAAAGTTTTTATAAATATTTATAACCCGATCTGTGGTTATAAATCTTAATTAATATTAGAAGCTTAACATGTATAATTGAGAACTGATATATTTTGACACAGCTATTAAGTTTTTGCAGCTGAATAATTTGGTTCAAGTTAATTTAGATTGGTTGCTTTTTAGCTTAGTCACCTTCCTACCTATGCAAATAATTATTCTTGTACGCTTTTTTTTAATTTTTAATGCCCAAATGAGATTCCTAGCAATTATCGAAATTTCTAATGTGTTCTCAATGTATTTCTAATTAATGTTACTGTTTTGTATGAATTATTTGCGTTGTATGCTACAAAAAAACTATTGTATTGAATTTTTTAGCATTCCTCTTGAGAATTAAACTATGTAAATATATTAGTTATTCGTAATTATGTTTTTTTTTTAATATTGAAATAAAAATGGTACTGTTTTTATGAGGCTGAATTAAAATTATTTTTCGCTTTCATTATATTACCAACTAAACATAATTTTGAAATCATTTTTTAGATCCACATATTTAAAATTTACTGAATGAAATATTTAATGCATCAAAAAATAACCAACATTAAAATACGGAGACCTATGCTTCATAAATATGGTTTTATTTTTGTTTTCCAAATTTAAATACGTCGTTCCTGTTAAGAAATATAACTTTTCTGGTTTCTTCAAACAAAAAAATTTTTTTAATTTCACTTTTATTAATTTTGATGTAATAATTGTCATGCATTTTGGAGTTAAGTGGAATAATTTATTGATTTGAATGGGGTACATTATAATCTTCTGTACCGTTAATTTCAAAGTTTAGCTTTTTTCAGTGTTCTGAAAATTTAACAGCATCTGGCTCAATCCATGATAAATATTCCGCACGCACTAATTGAAACCCTTTAATTTAATTAGTTAATATGTAGTCATGAAATTTTAATCAAGCATCATATTGCGGTATTTGTCCCAGTTTCCTTAATGTATTCACCAATTTAAATATTCTGACCATAAAACGCATTATCCCAAGCTAATTATCAGTATTGATATTGATAGAAATCATGCTACGTAGTGGGATTTCCGGTTGCTAAAATGCTCGTTTGAGAAGCGTAATATGAGTATGAAAAGCCACATTTGTTTATCATATCTAAGTAACAGTTGAAGTATGAATCACGTTCCAATAAGTAAGGTTTCCCTTGACAACTCATGAAAGGAGTGATGTGTATGAGTCTGGAAAAGATGGTTATTATGTAGCGTGGAACTTGACGCTTAATTAGATGTTTGCGATGGATGGTTGATTAAACATCCTGAAAGATCCTGATCTCTTCTGGTACCTTGAACAGTCATAGGGGCACGAAGCCTTGTTAGTTTGAGATGTTTGACGGGATAACTTGAGAGATTCAGAGTACGGAAGGTAGATTTTGTGACAGTTTCACACAAATATTTGAAATATCGAGCTTATAGGGAATAAACTTTAGTTGCATGATATATTTCTTGAAAATTAGAAGTTTTTATCATTGATTTTAATAGGAGTTTAAAATAAAGGGAATTATTACACATTAATCCTTAAGGTGGTTGGTGCAGAATTTCAGCAATATGGAAACGGCAAATACTGGCAAAATCTTATACATATATAGTCACTTCATAACAACAATAAAAAAAAAAACTCACTAAGAAGTAGTTGCCCTATATTAATAAAATAAAATTGCAAAGACATATTAACCAAACATAAGAAATAGCGAGATTCACAACGCATCGGAGCTGCACACTCAGCAGGTGTCTAAAAGAAGCGATTCTCAATCTGATGGTCAAAATTTCTGTTGAATTTCAATTTAGGATACCTTTAAACGACTGAAAAAATGCCTTGCCAACGGATTCGAGCTCATTACGAGTAACTATCAGAGTTTGAAAGAGGTGGTATCATTGGATTGAAAGAGGCAGGTTGAGCTAATCGGAGAATCACTCGTCATATGGGTTGTAACGACACGGTCAGTAGAAGATGCTGGCAAGAATGGGTGGACAGTGGCAGATTTCTGTATCATGATGGCAGCAGTCGACCTAGGGCCAAAGCATGTAGGAAGAACAGATTTACTGTCAGATCAGCTGTCACAGCACCTGATCCATCGTTATCAATTATCAAACGTGCGATCCACTCACGAGTGTCCATCATGACCATTCACAAACGGCTGATATAGCGAGATTTGCGCTCGTACCGACCACTACGCCACCTACCACTATCGCCTGCACACTGTCGAGCCAGATTACAGTTGTGTTTGGCTCCGTCAGGTTGGAATCCTGCTGACTGGAGACGTATAGTGTTTAGCGACGAATCCTGCTTACAACTGTGCCCTGACGATCATCGAAGACGTTTCTGGAGACAACTAGGCCAGCGTATCGATACTACTTTTACTACTGCACGCCACACACGCCCTTAACCAGGAGTTATGGTCTGGGGTGCTATTTCTTTTGACAGCGGGACCCCTTTTGTCGTCACTAGATGCACACTTACAGCACGGCGGTACCTCGACCACAATCTGAGAACTATGTTGATACCGCTCATTTTGCTGTACCATGGCTTTATTTTTCAGCAAGATAATACCCTACCATATACGGGAAGTGTTGCTATGAACTCTCTTAAAGCTTGTCAATCACTTCTTTGGCCAGTGTATTCGCCAGATCTCTCTCCAACTGTCTGGGATATGATGGGAAAGCGACTGCATATACCAGGGAATGTAGAAGACTTGGACCAACATTTGGAGCAAATTTGGCAAAAATACCGCAGGAAACGACCAGAATGCTTTATTACTCTAAGCCACGTAGTGTGGAAGTTTGATTCCAGGTCAGAGGTGGGTCAAAACCTTATTGAGCTCGTTACTTTGTAACTATTTAACGCTTGAAGAAATCATTCAATTTTCCTGAAAATTTAATCAGTTTTTGTGCTTTATATAATTATTCTACCTACCATATTTTGTCTCTATCGGACAACTCATTCTTTGTGCGTCGTTTTTTGTTATAGAGTACATACACATACATATATATATATATATATATATATTTGTTAATGCGAGTTCATATGTATAAGTTTTAAGACATTCATTTATTATTTTTTTAAAATTATAATTATCTTATTTCAAAGCTGAAAAACTAATTTTAAATAAAATTCAATAGAAATTTTAGGTAAAAAAATAATATATTACCGAATATTAATGATAAGATCAATGTGAAATATTTTCTTTATTCATTCATTTTTATAACATAAATTCTAGTTTTGTAAATAGTTTTTTTTATGAATTCCGTAACGGAACCAGCTTCCGTCATACATCATGTCATATTCATTTATAAAAAAGGAAAACAAATATTTTTTCCGAAGAAATATTAAGTATTTCAATTGTATATACCTGCTTGTATTGCTGTCATTACAGACAATTTACTACACTGCTGGCTACCGTAAATGCAACACCCTGAAAGAAGTACGCAAATAACATGAAATTTACAACATGCATTAGCGGAGGTGAGATATGCAAATGATTAGAATTTCAGCGCAGACACACATTACGCACGCCTGTGGCGCCACCTCAAAGCGCTATTTAAGGCTTGGAGATTTCGACGATTTCAAGTCCTGCAAATGTGTTTTTCTTGTGTTTTTTCAAAAAACGATCAGCTATGCCTCGTAGAAAACAGCGATCAGCTTTTGATTAAGTATCCGAGTTCGACTGAGAGAGGATAGTGGTCTACTGAGATTGTGGATTATCTTTCAAGGAAATCGGTAGTCGTGTTGGACGAAACCAGACAACTGTAATGTGGATATGTGACTGTTGGATGCAAGAGAATACAACGGAAAGACGTGGTCGATCGCATCCGCCTCAGTGCACCACTTCACGTGAGAACAGGCAAATAGTGCGCATGGTAGTGACGGATCGCTCAGTCACATCATGAACCACAGCACAGCATATTGATCCTGTAACACTTTATTCAGTATCTGCGCGTACCATTCGACGCCGTTTACAGTAGAGTGTTCTGTCCGCAAGACGTCCATTTCTTGGTCTACCCTTGACGCAGAACCACAGATATCTCCGCCGCCAATGGTGCGATGAAAGAAGGATGTGGGTGGCAGAATGGAATGAAGTTGTCTTTACTGACGAGTCACGCATCTGTCTGCAACACCACGATGGTCGGATTCGAGTCTGGAGACACCGAGGAGAGAGGATGCTGAACTGCTGCGTTATGCACCGCCACACTGGTCCTGCAACCGGGTATTATGGTATGAGGCGGTATTGAATATCACTCTCGCGCTCGTCTAGTACGCATTGCTGGTACTTTAAACAGCCAGAGCTGCATCTCGGAGGTGTTGGAGCCAGTTGTCCTTCCTTACATTCAGGGCTTGGCCACAGCCATATTTCAACAGGTTAATGCGGGACCACACGTGGCACGCACTGTCCAAAGGTTCTTCGTCAATCACCAGATTGAATTGCTTCCCTGGCTGGCCCACATGCCTTCTCCGGATATTTCGCCGATAGAAAACATGTGGTCCATGGTTGCTCAACGATTGACCCAGATTACACCCCAGCTGCCACACCAGATCAACTTTGGCAACGTGTGGAAGCTGCTTGGTCCGCTGTACCCCAAGAACACATCCAAAGTCTCTTTGAATCAATGCCGAGGCGTGTGGCAGTGGTGATCTCCAACAATGGCGGCTGCTCTGTCTACTGATTCTGGCAGAAACCTTACTTCACAGAAGTCTATAAATTTAATCATTTGATACTTGTTCAACATGTTATCTACAAAAAAATTTTGTTGTGCTATCTCTTGTCTTTCTTGGTTTTGCATTTATTGTGGCCAGCAGTGTAGTTACAAATTCTTCAGTTTACTATGCTGAGTTTATTTAACACTCTTAAGTACTTTGGGTAATCTATTTCTTTGGTACTGTTTCTATTGAGATTATGCATTGACGAAAAATTTAAAATAACGTTAAATCATTCGTTTTCCTCAACTAATAATCTGTAAAATTATATACATTTTAAGGTAGATTTTTTTTAAAAAAAATTATTGATTGAATGTAAATGTATTAAATTCTCTTCGCTGTATTTAATGATTTGGTTTAAATAAAAAAAAATTAAAAAGCTTAGTTTTTTAATAATTTTTCACGGTTCACTATATGCATCTTAATTGTAGGAAACATATTTTTTGTTTAATTTTCGAATGTTTCAGCAAGAATTCTGACGCAGGGCATAACAGTTGATATTTAGAATCCTTTGAAAAATTATTTTATTCGTTTAATGAAAAATTGGTCTCACAAATAGAAATAAAATATATTTTTACTAAAAATTCATGTATTTTGCAGTTGCGTGAATTATATTGAATCATTAGAAATGAGTAAACCACACGGGAATTTTAATACTAAATCAAATAATCCTTACTTTGAAATTTTATTAAAAAGAATAATCGCATAATTGCATTAATTTCAATTCACGTGCTTTCTGTGCAATGTTTTTATTTTCAACTCTATTGTTAATATTCCGTAAAAAGTGCAACTAGTTTGCGATTTATTTTAAACTCTTGTTTTTTCTCATCAAATTTGATTTTATCCCCGTTTTTCAGATTCCAATACAAAAATAAATTTTTGGAGTCATATTATAATGGAACACTAATGGAAAATACTATACGTTACTAAAGTAAAACGAAGTACTTAAGAATATAAACCATTTTCAGTTATATCATGAGAATGATGCATTATTCAAAGAATATGTTAATAATTTATCAGGTAAAACAATTTTCTTTTTCATGTTTTACAAACAAAAATGTTTTATATTGTGTAATTTATTTAAACTCTTATAAGTTATTGTTTTATTGCAAATTAGATAAATAATTTTAGAGCTATTTCTCCTTACATTTAATTACATTCACTAAGTATGCAAATGCATAATTGTACTGTGGTTTATCAGTATGGAATTTTTCATTTTTGTAGCTCTTTAAGTATTGAAATATTTGGGCAAGAGTACTTTTGCACACTATAACGGTTTCATCCAATATAGTATAAAACATAACATTGAGAAAAATTAGCATCGAATTGAAAAATATATAAAGATCTTGCATTTTTGAGAAATTTATCTCTTTTATAAAATCGTTACACTTGTAGTGCTGAATTTTTGTTAAACGGTTAAGTTAATATAAATGTTTGTTAAAAGTTCGAGTTTTCAAGATATTTGAAGTCGTCTCTCACAAACTCACAACCATGAATTTCCTGAATGTTACAATAAATTACAATAAAAATGTCTTTTTAAGGGCTACACGGCACTTTCTTGCTCAATGATAGATTCAGAGATTTTCCCAATTTTCAAAATCTGTGCTCTATTTGTGTGAAGAAGTAAGAAATGACATGTCGTAAATTTTTCTAAATTTTTTTTAAAAACCTCACATTAAAATAAATTGGGAAAACATCTTTTTCAATATTTTAAAATAATATTGTTCATAATTATTATGTTTTAAAAAGTTTATATTTGGCAACTTGTTAATGGTTTAATGTATATTTTGCTTTTCCACCAATTAAATTTATATTTCAATATGATTATATATTTCATTTAAATAAAATTTTAAAAATTTTTTATTTAAATATAACTTTAAGTAAAATATAAATAAGTATATGTATGAAAAGGGGCTTAATATTTCTGTAAAGCTAAGATTCTTAACTTGTTTAACCTTCTCAGACCCGAGACAAAAATAAAAGCTTCATATCTTGTAAGAGGTACTTAAATAGTTGTTTCGATCATTTTGATGTAGAAAAGGGCAATATTTTCTTTTTAATTTATAGAACCTAGGGGATTGTATCACATGTGATACATCAGAAACAAGACACTACAATCATAATTTTTTTAAGTATTAAGCAAAATTGAAGTAATTAATTTAATCTTAGTCTTTAATCACTCAATACATACAATTCATAAATTCAACATGAAAATTAAGTTTTATTGGCGTTTTAGGTACATTTTGGTAGTATTATCATAATAACATTATTTTTTACTTTCGTGAAATGCCTTGAAACCATTTCTAGCGGTAAAGCATAGAAAAATCTTGCAGTCTGTATATTGAACAGTTGTTAAGGCCGAGCACTTCTCATTCCTGCACCTACTTGGGTGAGTCCTATTCCCAACCATTTTAGGCATGTGCCTAGTTTCTTTGTTACGAGTTGCTTGATGTGGAATGCAAGTTGTACCTCTGTGTTAAATGGGTAACAATAGAAAGCAAACATCTCAACTAAAGATTTTTACTCAAGAAATACTTCTATCAATCTTCAAATCTCCCCAAAATATTACTAAAAATTAAAATTGACTTAAAAAGTATGTTCATAAGTGATTGGGTCCCATTGTATCACAAGTGATCCAAACAAATTTCACTAGTCATGTTGCTTTAATATTTCACTAAAAATTTCTTTTTTTGCAGTTAACTAGTAATAATTACATAGACGAAGAAAAATCATATTTTAAAAATAGTTTAATAATTGTATATAAATAAGAAAAAAATACTACGTATACACATCTTGTTTTGAATCAGAGGCGCTACTAGAAATCTCTATCATGTACTGCCATGTGTTTACCTAAGGAGGAAATTATATGAGGGATTTCACTTTGGTAACTCATGTGTGTGGTACAACCAGTCCCAAATTTGTTTTTGCTTTTCAGCCTTCACAAAAAATTATAAACTCCGAGGAGGCTATAAAATTACATTTATTAATAATAAGCGCACACCTTTTGGAAAATTTTTATTTTGTCAGCATGATCCTATTGACTTAGTTTGTCTTATATTTCTTCTTGGTTATAAAAAATAAATTACATCAGCGTTTCTGAAATTGTGGGATGCCTCTCTAAGGAGGCGTTATAAATCTACAAAAAGAGCAAGCATACGGAAAAAATCGAAAACAAAAAATTATTTTTAAAAAAATTATTAATTTATTGAAGTAAACAAACAAAATATATTCTGCCATAATAAAAAAATAAAATTAACATTTCTATTGATAGAATGCTCTTAGAAATGTATCAGTTCTGCACAATATATTTCACAATTAATCTAACAATACTAAGTTATGAACAAATTTAATAATGACCAGTGACCCCATGGGCTTTTCCTATGTAAAGCTATATACTAATACTATATACTCCTACTAATACTATAACTCCTACTGCTATATACTCCTACTAAACTATACTAGCATTAATACTAATCTTGATACTTTTTACGGTTTATAATTAATTCCTTAACTGTCATTTAAAAGTTACGCGATTCGCTCTCCAATGCCCCCATTTTCCACAGAGGTGAGTATATGTGATGCATTGGGGGAAGGGGAAGAAATTGAATAAATAAGGAAATCCCCTTAAAATGAATATATCTTTCTCAAACACTGTCAAGGTCCTTTTACTGCTCTCCAAAGCATTTGGAATAATTGTATAGATAGCAGGGTACCGAAAAATTTGTACTGCAGGAAGACGTATATATACGTGCGGGGCAATCAATGCATTGGCTGAGTGAGACGTTTATATACGCCGGTGGTACTTAAGAAAAAGTTGTTGCGCAGTATTGTAGCTTTTGTGTCAAAGTTATTGAATTCAGTACATTGTTATTTGTATAAAGGGGAGGGGGGCGCGAATAAATTTATGATTAAATATTGGGTTGTAAATATTGAAAGTTTGAAAAGCACTGAATTATATAGATTTACTAAAATTATTTTTAAATTTATTAATAGAAAAAACATTTTTTATAAATTTTATATTTCTTCAACCTAATATCTTTATTATTTTTGCTTCACTGCTCATGGCACCTTCAAATATCTTGTTTGTATAAGCAGCGTTAAAGCTTTTAAAAACTTGAAACGTACTAGAATTTTTAATGCATTCTTTTCCTTTATTTCCAATATAATTCGTACATTTTTATGACAAATAAAATATTAGTTAGAGTAAATTATACAAGTTCTTTGGAAAAAAAATCCTAGCATGAAGTACTTCTCCTATGCATTCTACAACTTTGAAATTTAAGTGTGTTTCTTATTTATGAATCATTCAAATTTTTCTGACTTAAAGCTTAAAATTTCCAGACCTTTCCCAGAATCTCTAGATTAGAAAACGCTTAATCAATGCATGAATACTATTTTGAATTCAATATTCTGAACCTAAAATTCCATTTCTAAAGGTTTAAATTTGCAGAATGTATACAACCCTTGCCAGTTGGTTATTGTAAAGTGAGATGGAAATCCGCTTCCGGGTCTTCTTCATACTGTGCACTGAAAGCAAAAGCTGTTGGAATATTCTATAATCTTGTTACTCTCGCACAACTTAGAGTTTTGAATAGTTTAGAATCGTCAGAGGTAACTAGTTTTGAATAACTTTCGGGAGATTTATTGGAAACAATATTATTCAATCCATTGACTGATAGACTGAGTTTGAATAGAAAATAGTTTGCATTTCATATTATATAATGTAACTTGATTGCGAATTAAAATTTACTCTCATAACAACAATATATAACAGCGCAAAAGGCAAATTGATGTATACAAACGGAATATTTCGCAACTATTTAGGTAAAATAAATATTTTCTTGATTATACATGTACTATCTTCCCTTCTTGATAATAAGTTAAAATTTTGTATATACGGTTGAAACAAATTAAAAATTTGTTTTGTTTTTATTCGAAAATATAAAAGGAGTGAGATTAAATACAAAAGAAAAAAAAGGAAAAAATTAGTTATTATTTGGTGACAAGTGTATAGTTCTGAAATACTATGTATTAATTTTTTTTCTTATTTGTGTAAAATATTCATTAAGAAAATAGTTAAAAATATATTTTGTTTAATTTTCTTTGAAATTAAAGTCCAATAATAACACTTATATTAGGCTGAATGAATTTAATTGATAAAGGATTGATTAATTCAAAATACTAACGAAACGCTAAAAAAAAAATATTACATAAAAATAGATTACATTTTAAAGCAACCAAATACACAAAGAACTCAATTATACACTTAATAGTTTTCTCTTGGATTATATTTGTTTATATTTTAAGGGTGTACTAATCAAAGCATGTATTTTGTGTTACGAAAATTACTTTTCTGTAAAAAAATTTCATGTTTTACTGAAAGTCTAGCACAGGCGTTATATCTGTAATAGTAAAGAATGTATCTGTCTGAAAAGTTAAGGTGTCTCCACCCCACTAGCGTAGCTAGCTGTGAGGGGCCCTGTATCAAATTTCCTTCCGAGGCCTTATTTAGATATTGGAGCTCTGTTAGACTGGATGACTGTATTTGCACATGTTGGGACCTGTATCTCGGATACATGCTGGTAAATATAAATTGTGAGCCAGAAATCCTTTCGAGAGGTGAGAAATCCAACTGACACCGGGGCGTTCTCCCTAAAAATTGGGGGAAGAGAATCAACATATAAACTTACCTGTATAGTGTTCAAAGGTATGCACAAAACATCAAACGTAGTCTTGGCCCCTTGTCAAAATGAATTTCATGAACTTATATCTGCCATTGTCAATCGGGTGGTATTACTAAGAATAATTACAAGATTCTCGTTATTGGTCTGACGAGAAAGAAAATTTTATTTCTGTTTACTAGAAACATTTAATTAGTCTTAATACCTGTGTCCTGATTTTGCGAATATAAGAGCCACTCCCATAGAAAAGCTATGCCTTTTGACTGGATAGATAAAAAAAAATGAGCACAGAAGTCTTTGAGTATTCCACTGTTTCGTTTTCGAAAGATAAATGTAAGACTGACCTTATCTTGGTCACATTTTTTAAAACACACATTAAATATCACTACACCAAACAACAAAGAAAAAACCATTATTGGTGAACCACGATCACTCGATATAAGCCCAATGGAGAATATATGTGCTTCATGAACAAAAACCTTTAGAATTCAGTATCAAAAGACAAAAATGTGGAATGTGTAGAAACTCTGGGACTCCATGCGTTTGAAACTCGTTGAAAGTGAGAAATCCATTTGGGAAAATATCATCAAACAGGATGGCACTAAGTTAGCGATCAATGAAGAAAATCGTGTTGCTGACATTTTTATGTCAAATGATATTGTATTAAATATTGTTCACTCCGTTTTTCAATTGAATCATGTTACTTTTTGCATTTTACTTTAGTTTTATAAACCACAATATTTTTAAAGAAATACATTTAAAAATGTTTATATGTCTACATTATTTCCTAATGTGTTCATTTAGAAAAAAAAATATAGAATGTGGTAATAAACTCTTTCAAGCATTCATTCGTACCGAGTAGAATATTTAATCAGCTTCCCCAAACGAGGTGGTGGCTCTCTACGCTGTAGTGTGTTGAACCTAGTCTATTCAAAACTCGAAACTAAAAGATTATTTTAAGAAATTATTAATTTATTAGAAGTAAACAAACAAAATACATTATGACATAATGAAAAACAGTAATAATAAAAAAAACATTTTTTGCACTGATATAATGCATTTATAAATGTATCAGAACTCTGCATAATATATTTTGTAATTAATTTAACAATACTAAGTTAAAACGTTTAATAATTACCAGTGAACCCTGGGCATATCATAAAATTAAAACCATCTTACTTACCTTGCTAATTTTGTATGGTTTATAATTAAATCCTTTAACTTGATTAAAGTTGCAAATTCGCTCTAAAACCACCGTTTTGTACGTATGCTTTACGCGTATGTGGTGTATTGGAGGGAAGGAAGGAAATAAATAGATCCTCTGGAAATAAGTAGATCATTCATAAAACAGTTGTCGGGTTCTTTATTGCATTTCAAAGCCTTCAGAAATGTTAAGAATAACGTGAACAGAAAGATCGTATTTCGGAAAAACAAATGTACTTCTCAGAACAATTTACTCACTGGCTAGGCAGACGTTTATATACGCCAGTGGAACTACAGAGCGAAGAATCGTACCAGCTCTAGCATCAAAATATCCTAATATTGAAAATTATTGAATTCTACGATTTAACCAGCTATTCTATAAAATAACGTTTATTTGATTGACGAAGTATGTAATAAGCTCATGAACGTTTTTTGAACTAATTCCAACTGTTTTAGTCTTTTCAAACACTCTGGCTGATTTATGATAACTGACTTGTCTGTGTGTAGTACGCTCGTCTGTTACTTTTAAACGTAGAATTTAGGTGATGTGCATATGTTAGCGTTTAATGTACATTTTGGATTCTTAACAAATAATTTTGCAATTAGTTTTCAAGCAAAGTCTTCGTCAAGAATGTCAAACATGAAAGAATAACCTTTAAAAAGGTTCATTGCGAGGGTTTTGAATCTTTATTAAATAAGCGTGACTCAAAGAGGAAAAAGTGCTGCATTTATAAATGAAAATTACTAGCAGAAGTAAAAAGTGCTAAAATAGCACAGAAAAAAGTACCACGTGACTACTAGTTAATCCAGCATTAAGATATCTTTGAAGCTCAATGAGTAGAAAAGTTAATAGTGTGTGTGCCAGTAACAAATGGCAAAACATATTCTTATCCTGTTCATTCTGTTTAACTGATATTAGCATTAGAAGCAATAATAATTTATATTATCTGTGTGTGTGTGTGTGTGATTTCCTTATTACTTATCAATATAAAATGTATTTTTCGTGAGGGTTTAGCTATTTAGGATCGATCAACTTTTAAAATAATTTTGAAATTGTTTATTCTTCACTTAAACGGTCTGTTATTAGTGTTCATAAAAAGCTAAATTTATGAATTATATCATTTATTTCATGCTAACTGACTTGTCTAGTTATTTCCTTAAAATACCTAGTTATTCAAATAATTATCTTAACGGTGATATATCAAGGTTAGCATGGATGTACGAAATGATGTGTTTCTAATGGGTTTAAAATACGTAAGAACTTTTAAAACCAGATCCACTTGCAGATACTAAAGATGTGAAGAGGGATCAATAAGTTGAAGCTCGTCGTTAATTATTTCATGTTAGCATTTTTTTATAATCAACTTATCTAGTAAACAAAAAAGATTTTGAACACAGCAATTAATTATGGTGATTTATCTTAAATGCCTCTTCTTCTATCGTTCATCGAAGGCTTGAAACATTTATATGCGTTTCTGGAATCGTCAAAAACTTTCCGTTGAGTTGCTTGCCGAGTTGTTTCGCGAATGGTGTCTCATACCTAATAAGTGGCGTAAAATCTGGCGTATAACTCTCAACTGTACTCATGAAAAGTATTTTTTAGTTCTTAGGTATATTTGCCGTATAAAGTGCATCCTTAAAGGAACCTGAAATGCATGTATACATTCTCTTATGTTTAAAATAATTATTCAGGGTACTTTCATAGGCTTCGTAAAGAATTGTATAGAATACTTTTTAAACTATTATCTTTTAAGTTCATAAGGTCTGTTACTTCTTTTAAATAGTAGTATTTTATATAGCAAGTATAGTTTTTAATGCACATTTTCTTTATTTATTTTGAAATCAACATTTTAGACTGATCATTACACCTAAATTTGGTAGAATGTATTTACTTTTGCTGGTAGGGTAAACGGAAGGTGTTTTCAAATCGACCCACAAGACAGTTACGGTGCATTCAAATAAAACAAACCCTTTTTATCAACAATGACCTTTAGTAATAAATTCAACGAATATTTTTAGCTGAATGTAAAAGCTTCTTTTGTTTATTGCAATTCATGTAAAATAGTCATTAATAACTTATTTATATTTCAATCAGATTGTTTAATTTTCAATTCACCTACAAAGACCGGTATACCAACTAGTGAGTTTATTTTTAAAAAGTTTTCTAGTTAGTATTTTGATTTTACTTTTAACAAATCTTTTTTTTTTTTTACTTATTATCACTATCTAAGTATACTGTTCTCGTATGTTTCTACACATGTTTGAAAAATAATTCTTTTTAATATCAAGGGTTTTGAAAGAAATAAATCGAGTAAAGATAACAGAATAATACTTTATTTTCTATTTACATTGACGAGAATTTATTAATATTTAGCGGATGAAATGTGTACTCTTTCCCTTGCTCTTATCAAAAGTAACTATTTGGAGTTGATGCACGAGTAGCTGTCTTGATGAATCTCAAGACGTTCTTGGAACGAGTCTCATAAAACATTAAGTTACATTTAGGGATATAAATGTCTTTTGCGAGAGATATTTGGTGTGTTTCCTGAGAGTAGCTGAGTGGCAATCAATATCGAATCCCAAACATAACTTCGGAGAAGCAACCAGAAAATAAAAATATATATCTTCCTTTACTCAAAATCGTATTTATTGATAATTGACTTTTCATAATTATTCTATAAAAATAGTTTTGGATTTGTTACAGTTTTGCTTCAATTACGAAAATTTAAAATTGTTTGATTTTGAAAAATCATAAACTTATAAATATAAATATTAGAGTTGATCTTCCCTGTGACGTCAAAATGAAATTCAGATTAAACAAAAAATCCACAAAACTTTTAAAATGTAGAAAATACTCATTAAAATCATTTGATTTTTTTTATTCTTTTACACTTTAATTAAAAGTGGACTGTGTTAGGTGCTGATCTTACACGCCCAAGTTAACGGGGTTTTTCCGGCCCAAAGCGCTGGCTTTTTATGATACAAAAATTAACAGCATTCATTTCATATGATTATGCGGTACATTAAAGATAACTAGAGTGCCTGTTTGGCTTGGGTGTGCTTGAAAAAACTAAATGCCTAGTACAAATTCACATCTCAAAAGCTCAGATGCTTCCCTCTAGGGAAAGAAACCGGGCTTTAAAAACTACATTGCGGTAATTCCTATCCACTTGATGACACACTAAAAATGATATCAGCTCACGGTGAATGTACTAATACGCAGCCCCATTTGAAAGAAAAATTGACTTTCACAAAACAGGTAAACACTTCAAGAAATGTTCGACTTATTCCTGGGATTTGGTTAAATATTACGGCAATCTTCATTTTACGCTTTGCGCTATTTAAGATTAAAAACTGCTAGCATTGTCTAATAATTTTGTGAAACATGTTAAGTCGAAAAACTAGATTAAAACCTATTTTGGCTATTTTGCATTTTGCTCAGTGCACTAACATTTACATAAAAACAAAACTAACTAAGTTTAATTTTTTACTTTACTAATTTATCGTTAAAAGTATTCAGAAATTTCGCAACGAATTTCTGAAAATTTCCCGATAACAGAACTTAAAATTGCTATATTTACACTCCTCACATGCGTAACACTTACAAGATTGGAGCAAGAACCTTTTTTTAAATTTTCAAAGCTATGATTTCATTTTGTTGGAGCAATAAATATTTACTACAAAATATAATACAGTACTTAAGATTATTCTGTTTTAACTCAAACGTTTGTAAATAAACTAAATCCGCCAAATGGAAGTTTTAGAAAAAAAAAGAAATGTCATTGAACTATCACACTTGATCTTTTGCCGCCCAGTCAGTATGGTGGATATTACCAGCGGCTTGTAACCGAGTGGTCTTGGGTTCGAATCCCGAATAAGGCTTGGATGTAATCTTCGGGAAAAGAAGTCGGTATTTCACCTGAAATGGATTCCCGTCTCGAATTGAAAGCAGCGCACCCCTTCTGTTGTATGCCGGGATCATCGGTTGGAATAAAACAAATCTATATCCTTCTGTGTTTGTAATGCATGTTTCTGTCCTTCCTCTCTCGTCTTCATATGTATCATGTATCTCAGAATAAAACACACGACAACAACTTATTGTTGTAATTAATGTCATTATAATAGTGTATTCATAAAAGAGAAGTTATAATTTCATTTTTTATAAGTAAAAGTTTTTTTTTCAAATCTTTGAGATGATAATTTAGGATTCAAAAAATAAAAAAAGTGGTATCCCTCCTTTATAAAAAGAAATCCAGTTTATACGTTTTACACTACACTGAAAGGAATAAAATTTACATAGGAAAATCTATTATTACTTGACATTTTACCCTTTGTTACAATTCTTTATGGCCATTTTGTTTCATCATTAAATACGTTTTTTGAAACGTATATTAAATACCTTTGCAACACATTAACGTTTAATATTCATTTTTCCATGGTAGACAAAGGGACAGATGCCAACATTCAAAATAGCCTGGAAAACAAACAAAAAAGTGCTTATTTTTTCAACCAAAATATTAATGATTAATTCCACATGTAAAAAACATATCCGAGTTGTTTTCAAACAAATCTGATTAAATCTATGCTATTTAGCTCTAAGGGCCATTTTTGCGTTTGAATAAAAGTAAATACATTTTTTTCCGGATTATTTTTTCGAATTTACATTAAAATGGTTTCCTTGCGTATAAAAACGTTTAATTAAAGGTCCCATAAGTTTTTTTCGTTGTAGAATGCATTGAATAATATTAAATGTAAGTTAACTAGCATTGATTAATTAAATTAGTTAACTCACCTTAATAATAAAAGTTTTTATGTTAACTCCCAATTTTGTTTTTCCTTTCACAGTCAAATAAATTATTTTCTGCTTAAAAAAGGCAAATTTTTTTTTATCAATAAATTTATCTAAATAGAGTTACATTTAATTGCAAAGACATATTATTTCAGTTCAAGAAACCTAATGAATGCAAGTTTTGTTTGATGTTACTTTTTCGTTTCTTGTAAATTTTTTGCATCTATATTTTCTTTCAAATTTAAATATCCTTTAAAAACAATCACAGTTTTACCGATTTTGGTTAGTGCATATTTTCGTACTTAAAAATGTAACAAAAAATATTCGCTGTTAAATATTCAGCAACTTACAAAAACAGCAAGATTTTTTTCAACATTTTATGTCTTTTGTATGATGCAAATTTATTTTGTTACTAATTAAAACATTTTAATACATGACACATTAGATTTTTCTAATGGACGTATGAATTATGTGATTAGAGAGCTTGTTAATTAGAGGTTTAATATACGACTAAAAAAGTAATTTTAATTGGGGGAAAAGTTGTTGTTAGTTTTTACAGGCTTGATTATTTATGAACAATCATGTTTTTACTGAATACTTTGCATAAATCTGTGAATAGAATTGCCTCCAAAAAATTTATATAAAAAAAAATTTCACTATTATGACAATATCTCATAAATCACATTAAAAATTATACCTTCCTAAATTCTTTCGATAAGGATAACATTTACAATGTTCTTTCTTCTAAAAAAAATCTATTGTTAATGGAGAATTTTATGCATAAGTGGGTGTTTCTCTCCCAATTTTGTTAAGTTATAAAATAACTGACTTATTAATGAAGCAATTTTGAATACATAATATTTTCCTTAAAGGCCTGCTATATAAAAGCTCCAAAATAAATTATTGTTATATATATATATATATATATATAATCAAAATTTCTCTAAAAGAGAGAGATAAATAAACATGATCAAACTAAAAAGAATTGAAATTGTAAGATAACCAGATAATAGATTTTAAATGGAAAAATGAAAATAATAGAGGTAAATTTAAAAGCATGGATGCTACAGTATTATAAACATTGCTGACTTTGGACAGCTTAAATATAAAATAATATACTAATAAAAGAGAGTGCTGGTTTGTGTGTTTCAGCTATTCCGGCCAAATTAAGCAACGCAGAAGTGTGAAACTTGGCACGTAGATGCTGTAGGTCATTAAGTTATAAACCTCGAAGAGTTTTTTTCGAAATTCGCATTAGATTTTTTAAAATTCAATTTTAAGCGATTTTCCAGTTACCTTCAGATATGACGTCATATCCCACACGCCATGTGAAAATTAATGTTTTGAGCAGTTTTTCGGAAGATTGTTGCATATACTATTATAAAAAAGTTTTTTAAGGTTTCATTTTTTCGTTTTTTATGTTTTTTGAAGTGGAATTACAATCGTTTTTCGAATAAATCATCGTAAATAGAGTTTTATTAGAATTTCCCTTTTTAGGTTTGGCAACAAGGAGTTGTTTATATCGTATTGCAACGTGGAACCGTTTATGTTAATTGATCTTATTTTATCCTCTTCCGTAATTTCAAAGAAAAGTGATATAATTTGTTTTTACTATGACTGCTGAAAAACTTTCATTGATGCTAATATTTTAAGTTTTGGCTACTAAATCGATCGCCTATTGGGTTTTCCCCCGCCAATGTGGTGGGCAATACCAAAGTTCGCGCGATGTTTTGTATGTTCGGGATAAAGCTTCATTAAATCAGTATATTTTGTAGTTTAAAATAGCTCTATAATTTTAGATAATGAAAATCTTTTATGAGCAAGGCCGTTTTTTAAATTCATGCTCATTAAAGATATCTACCTGTTTTGTTTTTGTATATGATTATTTCTTATATATTTTGTGGTTTATAATACTAAATGTTGATTGTGTTATGAAACAACTGTTCTTGCAAGTCCTAACATCATTACTGTACTGGCTACTTTTAAGATATTTTAATTCTATATTTTTCCATTGATATTTACTTTCATAAAATGTTGTGTTTCATTTTATGCTAATGATTAATGTTCGCTGTACTATGAGTCTCAAGAAGGCGTGATGTAAGATAGAACATGACATTCTATTCAAACTAATTGGGATTATCAGATTACCAGTATCATTTAAGTTGCAATTTATGATACTTACATATTAGCGATGACAGACAAATTAGCGTCTCACGAATCGCTCCTTGATATCAAAGATTCTTACGTGTTTTTATATGAAAAAAAATCAGTCAGATTTTGGTGGATATAGCGTGATTTGCTTAGTGCTAATTTGGCTATGGTGATGCTAATGCGTAAGAATACAAATGCTAACGTAAATTTTTATTTATGTATGAGATTTTCTGACATGTTTTCTTTTTGTTAAACTGAACGTTAGTGGTACTATCAATCTACGTTTGTACTTAGGCTATGTATAGCGTAAAACTAAGTCATCACCTGAATATCAGTACATTTCAGCGGTACTTCTTGCGTACTTCCAACTGCATAGCATGACCTGCTGGTCAAAAAAATAAGTATTTATGTATCATCGCAACCTATTGATGGCATTATATGAAACGAAAGCACATGGTTGCTAATTCAGCGTAGATAACATATAGGAAATCGCAGTTGCCAACTTGACGAGTTATTAAAAGAGTTGCAATTGTTGCAATATAATACATAAGTACCAAAAAATCTTCCAATGACATTTCAGTTCTTACATGTTATCGCAACCTATTAGAGACATTGCATGAAACAAAACACGTTTGCCAATTTAGTGCGTACAACACATGTGGAATCAGCATTGCCAACTTCGCGAGTTATTTTGAACAGTGGCATTGATCAATAAAATCTAAGTACCTACCTTTCCTTCCGTTGAAAAATGGTACTGCTTTTCCTGATACTTATGTATTACAGTCACCGCAGTCAAAATGGCTCTTTTTTCACCAAAATTTGATCCCCCCCCCATTTTAGGCACATAAGAATCTGTTATTTTGATATCATGGTGCAAATTTTGCTGAGGTGACGCCAATACATAAGTACCCTTTTCCTTTATTGGCAGATTTCACGTTTTTCCATTGTAACTAAAAAGTAGAAAAACGTAATTTAAGAAAATGACACTCAATTCAAACTAATTCAGAGTAATAGATTGTCAATACTGTGATTTTAAATTAGAATTTCTATTTACGTATAAGATTCTGCTTATGTTAATTTCATCAAAATCAAATATTAATTTATCTAGTTTAAGTAGCTTTTTGGTTTGAATTAATATTATAATTTCTATACTATATGTAAGATTACTTTTATATTTATTTGTTTCTTTTTTTTTTAATTTTAAATATTTAAGATTTCCTGTCATGTATTTTGTTGTTGTTGTTCAAAACTGTTTATGGCAATTGTATCAAAATTAGGGCTTACTTTTTTCTGTTGTAGATAACCTTTTAATTTAAATTAATATTATAATTCCTATTTCAATGTCAGAGTTTTATTTTTTCGGAACTATTCTTTTCTTGCGTATCATTGTAGGTAAAGTAATTATGTGATGCAAAGACTCAAAAGTCTGTTTTTCAGGCCAAACAATATTTTGTGAGATTTTTTGTAAACAGAATCTTAGATCATGATTACCTATTCATGACACAAATATTAAAGGGTTTTTTTTTACAATCAATGAAGCTGCACCTACACTTCTCACTAGAATTTTTTTTGTCATATCCATTTGTTCTAAAAAAAAAAAAAACATCTGTTAGAAAAACTATGGATGCGATTAAATGCTCATCAAAGTAATTTTCATGACGAATAAATGTTACGTGTCTTACATATCTATGCCATTTTCCGTCGTTGAAAATAAATATTCATCCTTTCTAATTATAATTCTTCCTTTTCAACGGCATATTCAATATTTTTTTCATTGTAAAAAATATTGCTTGGAAGTATAACAGAAAGAAAATGACATTGAATTCAAACTAATTGCTATTAATATGTTGGTAATATCATGAAGATAATGCTTCCTATTTATGAGAAGCCAGAATGTACCATGTTTGTTTTGCGTTGTCACTGTTTTTTGCCTTATGGTCCCTATGACCGATAAGAACTCATCTTTGTTTTAATGAACAAAAATCATACATTTTTTAAAACAAAAAGCTCGTTGATGAAACTACTATGATAAGGTGCACCTGGAAATAATATTCGCATAGTTTCTTTTAAATTTCATTTTGACCAGAATTTCGTCATCACTTAACTTTGCTTTTGGCAGTCATGCAAATCAGAAAACTGTATCATTTGTGGTCGTAAAAATGTTTGCACAGAAAAAGGATGCACTGTGAAAGTTTTTTTCATATTTCCTTCTGTATTTCTTTAAAATTCAGTTTTGAAATGATTTTACGTCTCATGCCATCAAGGTTTAATGTTGCTTCTGATAATTTGTTCCTCACATAGATTCTTGGAGATCATATGCATATTTTATGTTACCATACTGTACATATACAATATATATATTTCAATTATCACTATAGTTATTTATCATCGTATGTACTCATTGTTTTGCTCTTTGCAATCAAATTATAATTTTTATTTAGTACTGTTGTTAGTTCTGGACTATTTCAATGGGGAGCTGTTTTAGGTAGATTTTGATTTTAGTACATACTAATTAAATTTTTTTAGTATTGAAATACATCTAATACTCTATATTAGATGTTAGATAGTATTATATGAGGTATGGGTGCAATGCTAATTTAATTTTTTTTCAGTTGTAGGCTTCCTAATATTTCTTATTTATGATAGCATTTAGTGAATCAGCTTATCATCAATAATTTTTTCTTTCGGTACATCTATTGCAGGTTATTTCACCCATAGTTCCCATAGCAGAAACTTACTACTGTTACCACTTTTCTGTGTTAATTTTATTTATATTTGCATTCATTCATATCTATTTACTCTTCAACTTGCTAATTTTTTCTCTTAAATTGAAATATTTTTTTTTTTTTTTTGCTAAATTATTATTTATTTTGAGGCAAAATTGCAATTTGTTTAAAATTATTTATAGTTTGAACATTCATTTTAAAAAAATATATTTTTAATTTTCGGTTATACTTCTTTTTGTACAGGGTTTTACCCTTACTGAAAAATATTATAATTGCTGTAATAGATGGATTTATGTTTTTAAAACTTAACCCGTGCGAAGAACGGGCATTTCAGCTAGTATATATATAACGATGACGGATTTAGTAAAGGAGGACGAATTTGAGCGAAGATTTTGATACCGTGGCCGGTGTTTGTATCTCCTTATTTGGTTAATATTTATGATGGTTGATGTGCATTTTCATTAGTATGGAAGAGGAAGTCTTGGAAAAGCGATTCTTCTGTATTAAACACTGAACATGTAGCCCCCATAGGAGACATAATCACGAACACACATGCACACACAAAGCAGAAGCAACACTTAGCAGCAACGCGAACATATAGTCGACGAAACAGACAAAGCACAAAGAGAGAGAGCAACCGATGGCTCTGAGCTTTTTATACTGGCGGTGAAGGACGTATGACTCTTTTGTACAGGAGCCGTGACTGGGGATGCAAAATGAGCGTGTGCAATTAGATTAAGATTAAGATTATGAGGGTCTTGTGCCAAAGAACTAGGAAATAATTTAACGGGGTAAAGTTAAAGAGTTAAAAGAAGTCATTATATATATATATATATATATATATATGTATGTATGTATTAATGACTTCTTCTAACTCTCTCTAACCCGTTAAATTATTTCCCAGTTCTTTCGCCCAAGGCTGTTATAATCTTAATCTAATTGCTCGCGCGCATAATCTTAATCGTAATCTAATTGCTCGCACGCATAATCTTAATCTTAATCTAATTGCTCGCGCGCATAATCTTAATCGTAATCTAATTGCTCGCACGCATAATCTTAATCTTATTATTGCTCGCGCGCATTTGCATCCAATCACGACTCCTGTTACAAAAGAGTCGTACGACCTTCACAACCAGTATAAAACTCGGAGCAGACGGTTACGTTGCCTTCTTCTTCGCTCTTGTCATCATGTAGTGTGCTGCAGCTAGTGTTTGTGTACACGGAGAAAAAATAAATACTAAAAAATGAGCACATGGACATCATCATTTTGAAATGAGTTTGTTTATATCATATTTGAACGCATGCCTTTTCGAATATGAAACATTACATGTACTCAAAATTTCAAAAAATGGTTAATTAACACTATCAAACAAATTAAAAAAGATATTCAGGATTAAAGAAGTTTTTTTAATATACTGGCTACATATTTTAAAAATTGGGGTTCAACAACAAATTTAGTTCTCATAAATCTTCCGAACTATTTTTCGTTTCTACCACGCTATACCGCGGATGAACACATGAGTACTAGATTGTTTTGATTTTGTGGTTGGACTTTAAATCAAAACAGTCTTTTCTTGACTTTTGAATTAAAGTTTTCACCTATTTGTTTTACAAAAGTATGCGCCTTGTTTTTAATATATGGCTATAATCGGAATTTAGCGGGAAAATTTGCCTTTTTTTGGCGGATTACTTAAAAAGACAGTATTATAAATTTAAGGTATGTGGCTACCTTCGGAGCATTTTATTGAAACATAAATTTTCAACTAAATAAAAACTTTTTTCTTCAAAAAGGGTGTGCAAAGAACTAGGAATTAAAATACAATTCCACAACATTTTAAATAATTTTTTTTTAATGTAGTATAGGGGAGAGGGGCCTTGGCGATGTCAATTTCTTTTGGTGATCAAAATCGATCGCCAAGCTACTTTACATAGCGATAAATGTCCGGAAGCCAGAATAAATTTGTTATCTCACCATAATATCTGAATAAAAATCGCCAAATCCAAAGAAAAATAACCAAATCCCCCTATACTACACTTGAACCTAATTTTGGATTGGGAATTTTTAGTGAAAAATTGGAAGTTACAGTAAACCTTCTATTGAAAATTCTAATTAATATATTCAAATTATCTTCAAACTGCAAAAAATAACATCATTATCTGTGCCTAGAGTGATAAGATTTATATTATTTTTGAAATCTGTCAATTTTAAAGAAATTTAAAAAAACATATTTTTTTCTCACAAATTGTATATGCAATAAAATGCATAAACACCTACACAGAGATTAAAGTCTATAATACAAATAAAATAAAATAAATATTTTCTGAAAATTTCAATTCAATATCTTAAAAAGAAATCAATTTGTGAACTTTACTGTGAAGCCGAAAAACATAGTTTCTCAGACAATGCTTTTAAAGATTTAAATACAACATGAAAAATTTTCTACTAGTTGTACATTTCTTAAACTCACCATATTTATAGCTCAAACTCTCTTTAGCTTCATATTTGACTAATTTTTTAACCCTTTTGCTGTTTCCTGGAGAGTTATAGATTATAAAAATTGTCGAGTTTAGTAAAATTTTCATGAAAAATTGCAATTAGGATCTTTTACACAAAATTCTAATGAATGTATTCAAATAATATTTATACTGTACATAAATAATGGAACATCTTTATATGTATTAGGAAATAAAAGATTTGTATTACTTTTAAAAGTTTTTTAAATATGCCAAATTTTATGCAAAAACTCGATTTTTAAAAAAATTAATGATTTTTTTTTCCATTTAAAATCAATGAAGTACATAAATACAGTGAACCCAAAAGTGTTCATACACTTGCAGTTTCCTATAAAATTTAATGATTTCGACTAATAAAAATTAATATATAGAAATTGTAATTTTTTTATATCTGCAACTTCTTAATGGAATGACAAAATATTTTTTTTTTTAAAATAGTATAACTATTATTATTAAAAATTAATCAAAAAGCTACTGAAACATTATACCACAAAAGTCTTCGCACACTCAACAAAAATCTCAACATAGCTTTAAATATTGTATTTCTTTCTTAATTTAGAACTTAGAAGGATATCTTTTAGTGTCCACAACAACTTTTAAACGTCTTGGTATAGATTGAATCAGTTTTTTAAAATTTCTGCATTGATTTACCTCCATGATTCTGTGATTATTGTTTTTACTTCCCATTATGTGTTTATATGTCATGTTATCTTTTTATTTTAAATCTAGTTCTCCCCAAATATGCTCTGCGGGGCTAAATAAATTGATTGAGGAGGTGTTTTCAAAATTTGGGACAGTTATAGAGACACCAGTGGTGTACATTGAGTTCAGTTCGCTTGACGTCATTATCCTGTTAAAAAATGAAGTAGTGTTCAATATCAAATTTTGGACAGACAATTTAAAATTTCTCTTTAAAATATTTGACTAGAGCTCATGATTCTCAATACCATCAAAAAGTACCAAATTACCTTATTCTGTGGCTGATTTACACCCCCACCCAATAGCACTTCCACTTCCATGGTTCATTCAACCAAATAGATTATTGTGACTAAGATTCAGAAAATTCAAAATTGACAGGAAAGTGATTGAGATGACAGAATATTCAACATTTTTGGTTCTGATGGGCATATAATAGTTTTAAAGGAAAAAACGAAACATTTAATCCCGTGAATTTATATGGAACAAGAGCTCCTCCACCTCCATTCTTCAACACAGAGGTGTTCTTGCGGGGGGTGTAAATAGGCTTCAGGATTAAGTAGTTTGATATTTTTTGATGGTATTAAAAATCATGAGCTCTATTTGTTGTTGTTGTCGTGGCCTTCCCGAAGGGAAGGAATGAAAGTTGCCATAGCCTGTGAGACGGTGAGCTCCATTTAAATATTTTAAAGAGAAATTTTAAATTATCCTCTCAAAATTTGGATATTTCAGACGACTTCATTTTTTAACAGGATAATGACACCAAGCGAACTGCTCTCAATGTACACCACTGGTGTCTCTATAACTGTACCCAAAATTTTGAAAACACCTCCTCAATCAATTTATTTAGCCCCGAAGAACATATTTGGGGAGAACTAGATTTAAAATAAAAAGATAACATAACATATAAACACACAGTGGGAAGTAAAAACAATAATCACAGAAGCATGGAGGTAAATCGATGCAGGCATTACAAAAAACTGATTAAATCTTATATCAAGACGTTTAAAAGTTGTTGTGGACACTAAAAGATATCCTACTAAGTTCTAAACTAAGAAATACAATATTTAAAGCTATGTTGAGATTTTTGTTGAGTGTACGAAGACTTTTATGGCATAATATTTCAGTAGCTTTTTGATTAATTTTTAATAATAATAGTTATACAATTTTAAAAAAAATAATTATGCCATTCCATTAAGAAGTTGCAGATATAAAAAAATTACAATTTCGATATGTTAATTTTTATTAGTTGAAAACAATAAATTTTATAGGAAACTGCAAGTGTACGAACACATTTTGGGTCCACTGTATGTACACAGAGATTAGATTTTGATTCATAACACAGATAGAACTAAATAAAACATGTTCTGAAAATTTAAATTCAATATCTTAAAAATATTTTGTGTAGGGATCAGCATCTGGTTTTGTTAACTCCAATTCCAGTTTACTAATTATGCTATAACTTTTCTTCTAAATATCGTAGAAACAAAAATAGAGTGTTTTTTGGAATCTGAAATGTATAGGCTTTAAAAACACAAAAGTAATTTTCACCAAAACTGCGAATTTTGGGTAGTCACATATTGTAATGAAATTTACTTGATTCATAATAAGTCATATTGTTTGATTTTTTTGGGCACTTGCTTATAGGCAAATAAAAATTTAAGTATTCCTTTGCTACATTGGAATAATTTTGGTTTTATTTTCATATTGTACTTTAAAATGGCTTGCATGTCTTGAAAAAGGCAAGCCTACAAAATAAATTTTTGTTTTCAATTAGTAATCTTTTTAAGAGACTAATTTCTAGTAATTTCTAGTAGTAGACTAATTTTAAATAAAAAAAATTAAAATAAGGCTTTGTATTTCTATATTTCAACTTTTCAATATACACAGGGAGTATGATGACGACATACTACTTCAATACTTTAACAGTAATCTTGTTTATTTGAAGATCTTTTAGCGCTCTAATTATGGGAGATTCTTTGTTTAAAATTTTTGTAAGAAATCGTGCATTGTTTTTGTGTATTTGTGCAGCATGTTAATAGTGCGCATCACTCAACTATTTTTTGAGACTCTAAGCAGACTCCTTGTGTGCCAACAAGTATAACACAAGGCTTACAAATGTAAGTCAATACTCAATCAATAGTGGTAGGAAGTTTCAAGTACAGGGATACAAGCACAAATGGAATCAAAAGGTAAAAGAAACAAGAATGGATGCAAATGCAATAAACATAGAACAAAATACAAGATTGCTCGCAGTCAAAAACGGAGACGTTCAGTAATTTAAATTATACAATGGTGAAGGTTTGGAAGCACATTGTGATCAGAATAAGATTTTCAAAGTACAAATGCATAAAAAGCATACATACACACAAATACTTAAAAGTATACACAAACATATATATATATATACGCACTTGCAAATATACACATATATATATACAAACACATACAGTAAATGTTAGCAAATACACAAAAAATAATAATAAAATTTTTTTAAAAAAATTTAATTTACAATCTAAACAATACGAGAAAAAATGCTATTAATATATGCACAAAACGATGTAAAAGAAGATTTGTTCTGAACAAAGGCACAGAAAGGAGGAGGCCACGCTATATTGTTCTTCTGTAGGCAATTCATGATAGTACGTCAAGCAAATGTTAAATGCTTGACATCCTGGACTGTGTCACTGGAGCAAGAACATTGGTCAGTAGGCGACAAATTGAAGCGTTTCAAATAGGCCTTAAAGTTCCATGCCCAGTTAGAAACTGGGTAAGTTTAAAATTAGGATGAAAGTGTTTAGCCTTTAAACGTCTCTGAATAGAAGAATAAATTTTTACTTTATCCGTTGTTGGGTGGTTAATATTCTTTCAAGTTTGTTGTGTTAAGCATTCTATATAATTTCGATCTACTTACATCATTTGATTGGTAAAATTTTGAGTCAGACTTCTATCGGAAATGTGCTAATTTTGGTACTTTAAAAGCGTACTGTTTGTAACCAATTTAAATTTGAATTTTATTTTAATGTTTTTTCTTGCTTAATATTTTCTAACCATCTTCAATATTAATATCTACATTCACTAAAAAATGTATTTTTTCTCCTTAGAAGTTTTATTTATTTAAGATTAATTTTACTGAATACCACCATTCGTCTGAAATAACATATTTATCTAGATTAAAAAGTATTTGAAAATATTTGAGGGCTAACTTTCGCACAAAAACCTGCAGCGATATTGTTTCATTTTGTGTGTGACAAATACTAAAAAAAATTTACGATACATAAGATATGATTTTAATTGCTACAAAAACATTATTTATAATAATGTATATTACTTAAAATCCATTTATGAAATAAATAATGCATAACTATTTTACTTGCATGATAAGCGTGTTAATGCATCTTGCAATGACATTTAACAATGTGTAACGATCGGGATTCAAGACGTCACCCAACATGATATTTAGAATATACATGCATTAGTCATATGTTATGACATCATCAGTCTTAGTAGCAACTGAGCGTTACAAGCAATCATGACAGTGATAATTTGATACATATCTATAATTAATAATACCGCTGCGGTTTCGATAATTTAGGAATCCTGTTGAAAGGCATCGTTAAATGAATTTATATAACATAGATAACAAAGCTCTTTTTAGAAATGCAGGGCAAGTGTTTGAAGTTTTTTGCTTCAATTGATACCTTTGAAAGTGCAGGGTAATTGCAAAATGTTACAAAAAGTGCTACATGGATGTAAGAGAAAAATACCAAGTTTTTTTCCACCAATGACCAACAGCACATTCAAAATCGTGACAATGACAAAGAAGAGTTTTTAAGTATTAGAGTATGCACGGGTTTGTTTGTTTTTTCAGTTATTTCAGCACTGTGTGAATTTAGAAATCGCTATGGAAAAAGAAGCACCATCCAACAAAAGCATTCTGCGACGTTGTCATCAGTTTAAGTTACAGGTTGCTTCTGTAAAAAGAAAGGTAACGGTCAGCCAAGCTACTCGAAAGAAGCTATGAAGAGTTCGAGGCAGCGTTTTGTTCGAAGTCCACCAAAGTCTACGAGCATTGCTGCCTGTGAGCTCGGAATACCCCAGAAAGCAGTATGGAAAATTTTACGAAAAAAATTTCAACCCGAATCAATTGTAATTGACGCCACAAATAAGACAGGTCATCAAGTAAGCATTTATGCAGTATTAAGAATAGATTGGTAGTATACCGTGTAACAAGAGATTCATACATCCAATATTTAAAGAAATCGCTTGGTAAATTTTTACTTACTTCTTGTGTCATTTGTTGTAATGTGTGAGGTTTTCTCATTACAATCTTTTTTTAAAACCGAGTTCATCATTTATACTCACTTGGTATAATCATGGCCGGATACGTTAAAGTTTTCATCAAATAGAAAACTTCCCTGTTGTAAAATGCTTTGAAAACGCATTTAAGTACTGCGAAATAATCTCTCTATATTTGGTATTTTTTGACAAACACCAAAATATTAAGTTTGCTTGATAACAGAAAACAGAGAAACGTGAATCCAAAATTTTAATTTTATACAAAGATTCCCAATCTGTAAGAAATTAATCTGAATATATGAATATCATTCAGAAATATTTCAAACACATCACGACTAAAGGACACATAATTACAATTTTTGACAGTTTGAAGTAGCTTTGTTTCGCGTTAATTGGAAAACTCATAAATTACGGCATTATTTGAAAGGATACCTTCAATCATATATGGAATTTTGCTAGAAGATGTAGAAGCAATACCCAAATTCTTTTATTTATCGATTTTAATTATAATATTACCAATACAAATATTTCTAGAAGCATCTTTATAGGTAGGGGCAGCGATATATTATGAAGAATGAAAAATATTTTTAAGAGCCTAAGTCTGTGTTTCTCAAACTGTGGGGCATGCCCCCTAGGGGGCGTGACAACTCTACAAGGAACATATTTAAAAGTTGAATATAAAAGATTATTTCAGAAAAATATTAATTTATGGAAAGTAAACAGACAAAATATATTCTAACATTATAAAAAATAAAATACACATTTACACTCATATAATACACAGTGTGTTTTATAATTAATTTAACAATACAAAGTTACACAAAAGATTAATAGTTATCAATAACCCCATGGGCTTGTAATATGAAAAACTACATCCAAAAATTAGTATTTATCAGGGTAATTTGTACGGTTTATAATTAATCCCTTAACTGCCGATTAAAAGTTACTCGATTCGCTCCCTAAAGCACCGTTTTCTACGTAGGCTCGCGTTCGTAATGCATTATTAGGGGGAGAAGAAGAATAAAATAGAAGGAAATCATCTGAAATAATTAAATCCTTCGCAAACACTGTCATAGTCCTTTTGCTGCATTCCAAAGCCTTCGGAATAATTTTATGGATAGTATTGCACAGAAAAGATCGTACTTAGGAAAGACGTATATATACGTCCGGGGCAATTATCGCTTTGGTTGAGTGAGACGTTTATCTAGGTCTCGGGTACTTAAGAGGTTAAAGCCTTGATGTAGCTTAGTGTGAAAGTATAGTATTATTGAATTCAATACACTGTTATTGTGTGGAGGGGGGCGCAAAGAAAATGAAAGTTACAGAAGTGGAAATTAGAGAAGCACTGACCTAAAAAGAATATTTGGAATCACACTCCTTAATTCTCAGTTATAGTTAAGATTAAATTCTTGTTCAGCTTATATTATTATGCGTAAGCTATAACATTTATGTTGAAACGGTGTTTATACGAATGTGTAATTTCGAATCCAATAGCTTTAAAATTTCATAATAATATGAAAAATGTTCCAATAAAATTTCGAAACTTGGATTTTGGGAAGGGGAAATAAAAGGTGAAATTATTTTTCAAAAAATTATGTTTAAGTAATGCAAGTATACATTTACTCAGGATCTAGATGGCATAGTTACAAAAATTAAATTTTATTTACATTAAGTTTTAGTGTGACTGTTTATTTTTATTCATTAAAAAATAGAAACTTATAATCAAATAAAATTTGATTCATTCTACTGAGAGGAAATAAGAAATTAAAATATTCTTTCGTAGATAATTGAAAAAATATCTGAATTATTTTTACAAATTCCTCGAAGAGTAGTGTTTTAATATATTTTCAATGATTTTTTTAGTATCTAAAAAGAAAATTTATAGAAACCAATTAATGTAGTTTCTATCTCGAATATTTGTGGATTCTGATCCCAAGCTTTCTTAAAGATAAAAATTCACTAAAATAAGAAAAAAAGAAAAAAAAGTTTATACTTTATTTGGAAGTGTGATTAAAAAATTCTTAGATATAAAATATATTTCTACATTTTACATGAATCCTTTTTAAGGCTTTTTTATGGCCATCTTATTCATTTAAAAAAAAGTAGCAGAACATGACTTTTAAATTTATAATTCATCCCTCTTTGACTGTTTTAAAATATTCCAACAAAAATTATAAGGTATACATGAATTTGAAAGAAAATAGTTAAATAAAGTTACAGAATTTGCTATCATTTTAGGATAAGTCCTAACCTTAATTTGACCTTAGGAATGTAATAAAACTACTTTTTTCCCCAAAAAAATATGTAACAGCGATTTATAAAAATCAGGCAGTAAAAATTAAAGTACTAACATATCAGGGATTAAATTAATAGTATTAAATGCATTATTACTAGGGATTGCAGTACCGGTATACTGGGATACTGAATGCATTTCTGAATTGTATACAAACATAGCTGTGTACGGCTGCTATGCTTATAATTAAGAAACAATTTCCTAGAACATATTCTCCTTATGGTTACCTCCCACGGTATGGTCGTATTTCAAATCTTACACAAAGAGTTCTAAACACGGTGGAATAAACAGTTTATTTACTCGTATTGATGGAGCATTAAGCGCCTGTTATACGTCATTTTGTTCCATCATTCCTCTCTCTCTCTTTTTATTAAAGTAAAATTACAACATAAGAATAATCTTCATGAAACATTTGCGTTTTTAATAACAGAAAATAAAACTATGTTCATAAAATCATTTTAATTAAAAAAATATTGCGTTGTCTTTTACTTTTTGCGAATACACTTTGCTTAAAGTACAACATTCAATGTTAGGAAATGAAAGTAACAATAAAGATAATAATATGAAAATAATTTTTAGGTACTTTTTGTACAATATAAAAATTTTGTTATGTTTCTTAAAACTAAACTTGCTTTGACCGTCAATTTAATGTTTGTTTGTATTAATCTACATATATCAAGATTTATTATCTACTTTACATGTACAAAAACATTTTGACCAGTAAAATTAACCATTTATCTAGCGCATTATGATTCACTGCAGTTTTTTTCATGCCATATTGTTTTTTGAATCACTGCATTGAAAACTAAGGGATAAGCATAAGCAAAATACTTAATTTTGGGAAATTTAATATGTTGGAGCTAATTAATTAGTTAAAAATATTAAACTGTAAAATTAATTTTATACACCGTTCATTTAAAATAAATTGTCAACTCGGTTTTTAAGGTCTTCATTAACATACAAAAAAAGACACTTATCTTTTGACATTAACTACTTTTTCGGAACAAAAATGACAATCTTCGCAATCCGAACTAAATGTCAGCTGAAAACGCAACTTTTGTTGTAAATCTACCCCGCTAAAATAATCATCATAGAATCCGTGCTGGAAGGATGGATTTAAAGAATATTCCTGCAAAGTATCGTTAGAGTATTCATCAAAATAGTTATTCTATGTAATTTTAAAGTGAGTAGTACTTATAAGTACCGTTGTAGATATAGGGTTAATAGGAATTTATCCGAATTGAATTATATGCGCTTAAGAGTTTTTAATTATTTATATTTTCTTATCTTCAATTTTTTTTCATTTAAAGTTTTATGTAATTTTTTGATGCTTTCAACACATAACATGCTAGTGTAGTTTCATTAAGTAACATTTAATGTAAAATAATTTCCAGAAATTGAGACCTGTGATTTCTCAGATTTTGCTTCTTCATAAAAAAGAAAATAGAGTATTTTTTGAAAATTTGGCTCACTGCGAATTAGATTTTTGCTCATGTTAATACATTTAAATTGGTTTTATACTTCTAAATAAGTTGCCCTTTTTATACGTACGGATTATAAATATTTAAATTTCCGCAAATCAGCTTTAGTATTAACAACCTTAATATTATTTATGTGTTTTTATTATAAACTTTATTGTTCAATAAAATAAAACAGAATAATGTCTTGAAATTTCGCTTAATCATAAAAATCATGCTCCCAAATTATATAGGCGATACTATAATTCCTTTAAAAGTCCTGCAATTCCATTCGCATCCAGTATTTCGGTCTGATGCAAAAAATTACACGTTTTTCTTGATATATTGACATTATCCATATCTTTGTCTTTAATGAACAATTTTCTATTTCAATTTCATATTTTTTATTTTTATCTTTTTAATAATTTTTTAATTCATTATATATATATATATAAATATATATACATATATATATATATATATATATATATATATATATATATATATTATATTATATATATATATATATTTATATATATATACAGATACACATATGTGTCAGACCAATAAATTTTGTCAATCGAACAGAAGACGTTGTTTTTTCTAGCTATGTACGTAGTATGTGTGGTTATAATATTGTGAGATTTACAAAGTTTTGAACTAAAGAAAGAATGGTAAATTAACCCTAGACAATCACAAACAATATGAATGAGCATGTATCCATATATATATATATATATGTATGTATATATACATATCTATATATATATACATGTATATATATACATATATATGTATGTATATATGTATATAATAAAAATTTCTCTACAAGAGAGATATGAATTAACATGATTAATACTTAAAAGAATAGCAATTGCTAGATAACCAGACAACAGAATTTAAAAGGAGATATGAAAAATTGAAATAACAGAGTAAAATATAAGAGAATTAATGCTACAGTATTATCAACATTGCTGACTTAGGACAGCTTGTATACAAAGAAATTCCTCTTAAAAATTTCCCTGTATAAAAGTAGGGTTGAACATGTTTTTTGGCCAGCCAACCTTCCCCCTTTCTGTTAATAACACCGAGCAAAAACCAATTGGAAATAATGGATAGGAAATCTAAATCCATTATAAGAAAAAGGTAACTTACCTAAAAATTGGATACAGAATTGCAGAGCCCGCGCTAAATCTGAGTACAACAAACAAGTTATTGCCAGATTCTGGTCCCAAATACAATTTCAAAACAAAGCAATGGCTGAAAAATAGCACTTAGCAAAAGTATGAAAAGAATAGAAATAATAAAATAAGAATTGTAAACATACTACCATTATTTTAGAGACTCTAAAATGATTTAAAAGTTATAATACATTTTAAAAAAGTAATTTTATCTAAAACTATAAATCAGGGGTATTTAAAACTAACTAGGAAGAATAATAAATCTATAATATTAACCTGTTAAAATTATGGAAAATTAATCCTTACTATTTATAATTTCTTTATTTAAATATCTATTAATAAAATTAACTGGGCAGTTGTGAATTAAACAGTATTTAGTAAAATGTTTATAGTTTTTAATTTTTTCTGATTTATTAGAAACTAGAAATCTATTGCGTAGTGTGTAGTTAATAACAATATTTCTGAATATAGATACATGCACATTACTCTCCCAATGCGGTACTTTTATAATATTGAAATTAAAGTCTTCTCGTTTATCATAAATATTAGTAACTATTTTACTATCTTTTAATTTAATTTCTATATCAAGAAAATTTGCTTCATAATTGTTACTATTTGTCTGTATTAAATTAAGATATTGTGGATAAAAATTAATATTAGGTTTAAAGTTGTCTTGCTTGCCAAAAATGATTATATCATCTATATAAAGAAAAAAGTAATATTTTAAGTTGTGTGTGTGTGTGTCTGTGAAACTATTTTCAAAATAATGTAAATATAAATTATCAAGACAGTTGCTAGCTGGGCCACCTTGTGATATATATATATATATATATAATATATATATATATATATATATAATTCATAAAAATAGTTCTATACCTAAGATAACTAGTCAAGATAGAGTAAAATGTACTAGTTACAGTAGTACTATAGCAAACTCCTGGCCTTAGGAACCAGAATTGTAGGTTTAAACAGCAGGATAACCTTCATCTGTATTTGCCAATAATCTGGACCATGGGGAAAGTAAGGGATATCAAGAAAAGTTTAACTATTACAAATAAAACCACAATGTGTTAATATAAAACGATAAATTAATTGCCTATAATAATAACTAGTATATGTTAAAATCAATGCTTAAAAACTTAGATTAAAAAACTTATTGCGGAGTACAGCAATAACCATTTTCCCGCGCGATAGAAAGAAGTATATTAGTAATGTATAAAATTAGTAAATTATGATAAAATAATATGAAGTCTATATATATATATATAATATATATATATATATATTCTTTCAAAGTTGCCTAGACTATAACTATCCAGTAATTTTATCTATAATATATGTCATCAAAGTTATAGCTATTTAATTACTTTTATTTTAAATATTCATTTTATTTATTTTATAGTATATAATTTATTGTTATATTTCTTAATATATTTAGTCTATAGTATATATATTCTTGATACATGCTTATATTAAGTTTAGTTACTAAAAATATACATAGATGGCGCCTTTATTCTTAGTATTGCTGTGTTTTTGATGCAGTGAGTCAGTACATTGTGGAATCTGTATACATCGGGTAAGATTAGAGTTTCTTTGCTCATTTACATTATTGTTAATTATGGTTATATTCATTATTAACCTCTCTTGCAAATATTTTGTTTATACATATTTATATTTGTCTATTTCTTCCAGATTCCTATGGTAATTTAATATTGCAATTTCTATTCTATTGCTGTTATATTCACCCTCGTGGGTTTAGGCTTTTGCCTTAGTTTATACTGGAAACTATTATGTAGAAACAATTTCTGCTGCAGGAGAAGGTTGAGATCTCACAAACAATGTTTAATCCTGTTTCACTGTCCTAAACCAGTGACAGCTCGAGAAATCATAATAGTTTTCCCCGCTAGATACATTTCTTTTTGGTTTGTCATGGTTCCATGTTCTTGGTTCTTCCGGTCTGATCTTAGGATGCTTGGGATTTATTAGTCTTTTTTGAATTATTTACTGCTATTATATATATATATATATATATATATATATATATATTTAAAAACTCTAAATATTTTTTTTAAATTGTAGAAAATAAAAGTAAACAACCCAGACATATACAATTAATTTTAAATGAAATATATCATTATTAATTTATTTGGGATGTGGCGAAATCTATCGATTAACTGTACAACTAATTAAAATCCTATTGTGTTATTACATATTTCTATTTCATTGAGATGGGGCCGTGGGTAGCCTAGTGGTTAGAGCATCGGACTCCAGACCGGAGGGCCTGGGTTCGAGGCCCGATGACACTAAATACCACCGAGTATAGACGGAGTACGTGCTCCTTAAATCAGTGGATCCGAAAGTCTTGTGGGCGGTCGCAGCAGAAACCACAAGTGCAGGGGGCTGGAGAATATTTCCCTGTCCTTCAGTTCCATGCCAAAATTGTGGAGGTGGAGATAGGTGGTGTCGCCATCTATCGTTAAGAAGTCCAACCTGTCTCACAGGCAATGGCAGCTTTCAGTGAGAAGTATTAGAAATATAACTGTAAAAAATTAGCAGGGTATCCATGTGTTCAATACAATGTTTAAAAAAGAAATTAAAATTTAAATGCATATTAGATTTATCACTAACTAATACATTATTACGATAAATATATTTAAACATAATATTTCCACATATAGATATTCCTAAATTCGAATTCCAGTTTGGCACTTTAAGAAAGCTCAAATAAAAATAATATTTTGTGTCATAAATATTATTATGTAATTTATAATCCTTAATATACAGTGATACATCCAAGTAATTAGTTTCAACTGGATTATTTTTAATTTTAACTAGGTGTAAGTAATCGGGATAAAAAAGTAATAATGGGATTAACATTATTATTTTTACCAAAAATAATTAGATCATCTATAAATGTAAAGTGTAACAATCATTATTAATAATGCATTTATATTCGAAAAAGTGTAAATATAATTTAGCCAAGCTATTGCTAGCCTAAGGCAAACCTTTAGTTTGTTTATATAATATATATATATATATATATATATATATATGGAATGCATTTGGAAAAGAGAAATTCTGCATTAATATTTGTTTGCTTAATATTTATCATTGTGTTCAGTATTCTTAACTAAAATTACTACCAATTAGTTTGAAAGAGATAATCTGGATTATAAGGCTGAATACAAAGCCTATACGTATAACATTAGAAACGAATAGTTAAGTCTGACAGCAATAGTTACTGCAAGGAATTTATCGGTGGAATATTTTCCTTCGCAGTTCAAGTTGCAGGAATACTGTGCAATTTCATGTAATTGCGCGACGGATTTGAACTGCTTTACATCTTTCAATTAGTTTTACTTCACTAACTATGTTATGTTCTAAGCAATAATCAGCAAACATTTTAACGAATAATAAACCAGTGTAAATCGACTAGAGTGATCTGCTTCAATTGAACAAAAATGAATTTTGTGATAGAGTTTGCTGCACTTTTCGGTAGCCATTTATTCAGATTCATGTAAAGCGTTTAGATACTGGTTACCGTTGATCAATTTAAACTTTCGCCGATTCTGAGCAAGGCAGACAAGGTTATGGAAGTTCCCGAGAAGTTTTACTTTTGTTACTTAGTAAATAGAACACATTTTTAAGGAGATACATTTTTCATAGTGTAAATATATTTTCCTCTGATGCAGAAGGATCGAAATAAATATAATGCAATCTGTGAGCAAGAAATGTTTGATAAATAGTCAGGATTAATTATATTTTATTCAAATTATAATCAAAATATAAATGTGTAGTAGCTTCTTTTTTTTTTTGTAAAAGAGAGTCATAGATTTGACGAAAATATATAAATTCAAATTGGATTTTTATTTTAATAATAACTTTTCTTGTTCAACATTTCAAAAAGTATCTTTGACGAATGATTCGACATTTTTTCCTTCCATATTTGCATAGCATATTTTTTTTGTTATCCACAATATCCATCTTCGATTAATTTTTTATTCTAAACAAGTTTATCGCTTTAATGTTAGGTTAAATATTAAAAGAAATCTGGAGGCAAACTAACATATTTTTGCCATCAGTTTTAGTTATTAATTGGTTTCAGATTTCGAGCACATATAACATTTATGGTGCAATATTTACGGAAATGTATAAAGTTTTATTTCAAATGTCGTCTCTTCTGCGTCGTGATATACAAATACTAATCAAGCCAGACGCGATAATTTATCAGATGATGCCTATCCCATAAGCTTTGCAAGGAGTAAATTGGAGGAGTTGATAAGCTCTAGAAACATTTAGAACAATTGTGGCTAAGTTCTACAAGTTCCCAAGTGGGTGGTATAACAGTCTATTCAAGTACAAGTACGTGTCGAATTGTCCCCCTCGCCTCTCCGAAGGATATATATGGACTACACGGTTCCTAAAGCATGATATTTTAAGGAATGTTTTAGAAAGTGTTCATACCTTAAGCATATTTATACCTAGAATTCATGGAATTCTAGCTTCATTGTTATTCAAGAGATTATCTTCTAAGTACATTACATGAATCGTTAAATGATGATATAATTTTATAGTAAAGTTTGTTCCATGATTATTGTAAAAACTTCCAACAGTTCAATCCTTAATAGTCTGTTTTCAACAATTCTGAAAAATGGATATCGCTGCATAGTTGATGTAGACTTGTGCAGTTTAGCAGAGGAATCAAATATTATTTATTCGTCTTCAAAGAAGCTATAGAACAAGATGTTATAATTTTAAATGAGTATTAATTTACTACGTCCATTAGTCCCACATTCCTATTTTTTTCCAGATCACATTTAATAAGAATTTTGAGGTTTAATTTGATTTGGCATTTGAAAATTTCCGTTGTTTTTATTTCCTACCGCAATGCATCCGGGAATTAATTGGAGCAATCTCTGTACGAGCATTAATAGCGATCTTAATCAGCACACAAATTAGGGGCGTAGCTACCGCCGTATTAGATGTATCAATGTTCGCTAAGCTTTGGGTGCCCCAAAACGTGTAAGCAAAAAAGAAAAAAAAATGTCAAAACATTAAAGGGCTCCTAGAAACGGTCCCTAAAGTACACGGATACAGGGCCCAATCAAGTCTAGTTACCCCCTTGACATAAGTGCCCCTAGATTATTGTTTATTATGATTATTATATGATTTATAAGTAATTTCTGTTTCATCATTTAATTTACTTCTTTTCATTAAAAGATATAATACACAAATATATTACTTATGAAATATCTATTATTGTAAAAATTATAATCATGACGCATAAAAATTTTAAATCTGAAAAGAAAAATAAGTGTGAAGTCATATTTAGTTGTTTACAGTTAGTTTATTGCGAAAAAAATCCAGTAAAGAGCTCGAAAGAGTCATTTAAAAAGAGATAAATATTGCTTTTAAAAGTGAATATTCTTAGGAGAGAGATTCTTGTCGCCGAAATTGTACTCAATGTTTGATGGAAAATGATCACTTCCTTATTTAAGATCGCCTAATAGATTTATAATATATGCTAGCTGGTATACCAGATCTGATCATGGAGGAAATAGAAAATAAAACTATAGAGATTGAGTAAAATTTAAGGGAATTGTAAATTAAACAAAACAGCCTTTTCTGTCAAATCTCTGATGAACAAAAATCATATTTGCCATATTTGAAATCTGTAGGTCTCAAAGTTCAACACAGATCTTTTTTCTTTAATGCCTCCGCAACTGCCATGTAAGTCGACTTTTAAAAACCCCCTTCTTATCTTATTTCTGCTCAGCAAACCTTATTTGTTTTCTAAATTTCAAGTTTACAGGCTTAGTTTTTCATAGAAAAGATGTTTTTATATGACACACCCTCGCAATATCCCATGGATGCCAATTTTCACAATACCATGACTCCATGACCTCTACTCCACAAAAGAAACATCCCAGCTAAATTTCAAGTTCAGTTTAAGAGTTCGAAAACAGGATTACCTTTTATTTATAACACACTTTTATCCTCTCGCAAACTCTTTCAGGTTCAATTTTCGTAAACCCCTCTTTTGTAGCGATTATCTGCTCTTTAAAAAGGAATATACTCCACCCAAATTTATAATATATACATATATCTATCTATCTATATATATATAATCAAAATTTCTCTATAAGAGAGAGATGAATAAACATGATCAAATTGAAAAGAACTAAAATTGAAAGAAAACCAGACAATAGCGTTTAAATAGAAAAGAGAAAATTTAAAATAATAGAGATAAATATAAAAAAAATACCAAAGCATAAATGCTACAGTATTATAAACATTACTGACTTAGGACAGCTTAAATATAAAATAATTTATATAAAACTACTTGGGGTTTAATATGTTTTGTGGCCAGCCAAGCTCCCCCCCCCCTTTTTTTAATAACACTGAGCAAAAACCTATAGAAAATAATGGGTAGAAAATCTAAATCCATTATGAGAAAAAGGTAACTTACCAAAAAATTGCATTCAAAAATGCAGAGCCCGCACTAAATCTGAGTACAATAAACAAGTTATTGCCAGATTCTGGACCCAAATACAAATTCAAAGCATAGAAATGGCTGAAAAGTGCACTTAGCAAAAGTATGAAAAGAATAGAAATAATAAATTATATTTGAAAACATACTACCATTTTCTTCGGGACACTAAAATAGAATGATTTCGAAAAAAATTCTAATAGAGCAAATAATTTTATCTAAAATTAGAATTTGGAGATAACTATATCAATATATCTTTATATATGCAATCATGGTTCCTAAGGCCAGGAGTTTGCTATAGAACTACTGTGGCTAATATATAATGAACGTTTAATAGTTAATAAAAAATATATTATCTATAACACCCCTTCAGTCCCAGTAACACCACTTAGGGGTAGATTTTTACTAAATCCATTTTGTAGTGGATTTTTATTTTAAGAAATGGATCCGTTTACTAAATTTCAAGACTGTAAATCAAATAGTTTAAAAATGGAAATAATTATCACCAGCGACCCTTAATCCCCTGCAACACCAGTTGGGGACGATTTTCGTAAAATCCGTTCATAAGAGATCCCTATTCTATGAAAGGAACATGTCTATGTACCAAATTACACAAGTTGTAGGTTAAAATTGTTTTACAGAAATTATTTTGAGTCAGTGAGTTGCTTTTCTTCTTTATATAATAAATCATACTATAATTATTGCAATTTCTAGAATGCCATAATTGTTTTCCTGCACAGTTTAAGATTTAATGAACAATGTTTCTTCAATTACAATAATCTGATGCGAATTAATTTAAATAGTCTTAAGTTTTTTCGTCCAAATGATATGCTTTGTATTCTTTTTAGTTAGTAAAAAATATACATATATTACTTTGTTAGGTAAAATTTATCAAGAATTTTCAAAAAAAATTATTTTTAGATTATTATTTGATGTCATTTAAGAGTATTGATTTAGAAGATAAAATTAAATTTTAAGTGTTAATCTTTTCTTCCCTTCTTGTATTCAATTAAAATAAGCTATATCAATGTAGTCTCTCAAGGCCTATATTTCTATATTAAATAAACACACAAGTTGATAATTCTTAACCCTCTCACTGCGAAATTCCTTCTTCAAAATTGGTTTAAAAATTGCATACTTGTTTATTACTAACTCCAGATCCACAAAAAATTTTTGTATAAATGTTTTTTTTTTCCTTCTTAATATAAAATTAGATCATATGAAGATCACACACAAAAAAACATAAATCATAACATAAAAAAGAACAGTGCGGGTTGCTAAGCTAAATAGCCCGAAAAAAGCTCAATCGCGGAAATCGCAGGGTACGCAACGAAAGGGTCAATACAAGGGAGGGTCCCCCTCCCCCGATACACACTCAAAACATATTTTTATAAAAAAATAAATTAGATAAAATAAACTATATTATGGTATAAAATATTTTAGTTTAAACACATATGTTTTTCTGTTACAGTTATAAATGGTCTAAAGAAATAAATAAAGTTAAATAAGGTTTAATTTTTGATAAACTTACACTAAAATAAATAATAAATTCTAAAATTATCATAATATTCAGAAACGATCCTATGAAACAACTATATTACGTTATTTATTTTACAATCAAATATTTTATCTCAGCAATGTCTGTTGGACAAAAATATATCAAAGAGATATTTGTTGTGAATAACTAGATAAATTAAAAGAAATCAGAGTGTACGAACAACTAGACAAGTTTAGTCTTCCACATGCTCATCTCCCACAGAAATACGATGTTTCGAAACTAACTCAAACACAAAATAACGAGAAATTTATTGATCGATCTTAATGGAATATCATGCTATTTACTAAATCATGTTGGACGGCTCTTCTCATTGATTGGCACAAACTCAGATTATGAAGTTAACTAAATAAAGGCAATTCTGCCTATCTGTGTATATATACAGGAATAAGATTATAAGTAAATGAAAACATAAGAAGGTATCTGAGGAGTTTTTACATATTTTAATATAATACTTTATTAAATTTAACTTTATGAAAACAGATCAAATACTATTTTGCTGTCATGATTAAAAAAAGAAAAACTTCTGTTTTAAATATTTATTTTTTTAAAGTGAAGAAAAATTTAAATTTAACATTCTTTCAAATTTTAATACTTGAAACAATTTTGTGGCATTTAAGCAGCAGCTTTTGATAAATCTGTGAACCTAGAAATTTTATACTATAAAACATGAATATTATTTTGAATAATGAATATGTTGAATAAAACATTTTTGTGTGTGCGCTTATGACCACACGATAGAAGTTAAATATTCTGATTTTTTCTGGGCAAGAGATCCAATTGTTCAGATGTTCAACGTTTTTTTTCACGACATTTTCACATTCGGGCGTTAAGTAGTTCTCTTTTTCGTGCCTATTCATCTATGGATTTGTTCATTTCAACCATTTTCTGGAAAGTGCAATGGTTCAATAACCATGCAATATTATATATTTATATATGAGTATGCGATTTAAATGTCAATTATTCTAATTATTTAAAAATATTTATATGTAAATTACGTATGTAGATTATATTTATAATATATATAAGTTGATATGGCACTTACGTACTATTGCAACACAATGTCAATCTTGAAGATCGATCACCAAGTTGGCAACCTGATTTCTCATGTGTCGTACGTGCTGAATGGACTAAATTCATGTGACGTCATAGTCACATGATAATGATAATCACGTGTTTCTAGCCAATTAGCTCAAAAACTCATGTGACATCATAATCACGATAAATGCAATCATCTACTTTCAGCTAATCATATCATACACTTCGCGGTTGGAAAATTACGTTTTTAACAGAAACTTTTTTTAAAAAGTAATATTTGTCCTTTATTTAAAAATACATATGTAAAACAAGATTTTTTCTTAAATTAAAAAAAAAATTGCAGAAGTTTATTTTTATAACAGTTGAACATCTTTATTCAATTATGAAATTTGAAATTGTATCTCTGTTTTGCGAATAGAATAAAAGTACAAGTTAGTCTAATGCCAGTTTTGAATTTAATGTAGAGCACGTGCTTGTTTTTATCATGTGAATGTCACGAAGCCCATTATTTGTGAGCCCATTGGCATCTATGTGCTTAAATTCCTATAATGTCAGGATAGCATTGCGATGATACGCAAATACCATTTTTTTATTACGTCATATACTATGTCGTTAAAAAAACTTATGCCCTGTGAGAGCCGTTTACTTTTGTTAAAACTATCTAAGCAAACAAAACTAGAGCGTTCGTACTTTTTCACGATCAATGATTTTTTGTCCATCTCTTAGTTGTCATCACTAAAATAAACCAAATATTGCATTCCTCTCCAATTAATTTCATTAAAATCTTTTTGACACATTTCTGTGCTTAAATGCTCTTTCTACTGCTTCAAAAATTGATCACACGTTTCGCTTTTTCTTATGTTTTATCTCCTACAAAAGATTTTTTCCTAATTATTTTAGCTTGGTCTTCTCTCATTCTCTCGCTCTGGACTTGAGTGGGAGTGGTCTACATGACAGTAATATTTAGTTAAGAAAAATAAAACTTCACGGGAAAAATCTGCATAAAATTTTTAAACAAAGCACGCTTCTGAAAAGATTTTAATTCAAAACTGAGCACGCATCGCTGACCCGAGCACGATTGCCAACTGGAGAAATAAATCCGAATGGCGTGAGCACCCAAAAACCTGACGCTTAACTTAGATTCATTCTTCTGCAAAACGCGCCTAAAAAAGTTATCACTTCAAAATGTTACAAATCATGATTTCATTGTTATGCATTAATTCATTGAAATAATGAATATTACATTATTTTGCTACATGTTGTTTTAATTTTGATGTGCATGGATTTGATTTGTAATTTTTGCCTTATGTTTTACTGTTATCATTTTATTGTGCATTCTTTGTTTATTTACTTTCTTTAGTAAGTTCCAAGTGACATTTGATGCAAGATAATTATTTTTTCCGAATGAAAAATTCAGAAGTTCAATCCTGTTGGAATCCCAATCATTCCTGTTGGTTTCAAAAAGACAATCATTAAGTTAGCATTTAACATTATATCGTAAATAAAATTCAATATAATGTGTTCATGTTTATATTTCTATATACGCCATGATAAGTGAACCTCAGATTAATACAGGAAACGTGAGAAATTTACAAATATCAGAGATAATTTTGATAAAGATATTGAATCTGAAATCTAGTTTTAATAGTTTAAAATGAAAGTTCAATGAAAAATTTACTTTCATGAAACATACAAAAGCCCTTATAATATATTTATATTACTAGTTATCATGATTAAAAACATTATTTTTTATCGAATAGAAAGAATGATGCTTTTCTAGATGTTATTAATTTTTTATTACTTAAGTATACGGTTAATTTTTCCAAAAACACTGTCTAAGCAAAATTAAAATTCAAGCTTGTTTCATTAAGAATATAAGCAATAAATGTCATTTCTACTCTTGGGGCATGATTTTTTTCTTTGTTTGTTGATTCTTTAGGACGTTGTAAGTACTTTTTCCCTGTTAATTGAAATGTTGGTTTACATACTTTTTCAAAAAAGCGTAAAATATAATTTCAGAAATAAACATGCATAAATAATAAATTATTTATAAAATTACGTTTTTTAATAAAAGTTCATAACATGGTAAAATGTTCACTACTTTTATAAATTTATGATTTTATTATACGTTTTTCTTATACTTTCAGTATTTACCAAATCTTACCTTTATTTAAAATGTTCAAATTTGCTTCCTTAATTTCAAAGATTTCTAATGATTTCTACCCTCCAACATTCCGCTCAGAAGATGTTTCACACACTACAAAGCTTAAGGTACGCAGTATTGCGGTTGTTTCTTTTTAACAATTGCTCCAAATAGTCTGTTTGAAAATTCTAGCTAGCAGAGTAGCTAATGTGTATCATGCATCTTTACTCTTCTGTTCTCTTCGGGTCTATATAACCAAAAATAAAATTTATACATTCATAAAAAATTGTAATTTAGTGATGTATTAATAAAACTTATTGGGAATTTCGGTAAACAATATAAATATGTACTCCTACAAGGATTTATGTTTATTTGTATTTCGAAGGAGTATTTTTCAGTTTATACTTATCGAGTCAATATGATCCAATGCAAACAATCATTTTTTGTTACTCATACATTTTCACTTTTGTTTGGAATAATTCAAAAAGAAAAAGAATAACAATGATTCTTCTAATTTATTCGTTTTCGAAACCTCTTTCATTGACAGATGTGTTTGGTCACATAACAAAAGAGCACGTACAAGGTTAAAAAGTTCATACGATTGGCAGGGAGCAGACTATTTGCCCTTATTGCAACGATTTTTCCCCTGCTGTATGTGATTTTTTTGATATATTGTAAAGTAGTTTTGCCTGTGAATGGGATAGAAAAATGCAAATCACATAAATTTGAGTCATACCTATATATCTAAACTAATAGAAGCTACTGATAGTGAAAAAGTATCTGAATATGAAAATGATACAAGTGATGAAATTAAGACTGAAAGCTCTGGCAACGATTATGATACCGATAATCAACAAATGAATATAAAGAGAGTATTCAGTCCAAAGATTGTGAAATAAAAAGGAATTTTTGAATCACTAATCCTATTTGTTATATTCTTCAGGGTAAATAACCCAAACTTTAGCAAAGTTAGACAGCGAAATTTTATGTCGAGGAGGGCATAAATATGAAGGCAGTTGCATTAAATATATCTTTTATTGTTTAAATAAGTATAAAGTCAATGTGCTCGTTACTGGAGCAATCAAAATAATAAGTTGAATGTTAAAAACATAGTTCACAGAAAAATAACATTACCAGACCTTGGTCAACCGATTCGAACCTTTCCTTCTACTGTCTAACATCTAATAGAACTGATCGAAGCATCTTAAAAAATGGAGCAACAAACCAGTTGCATACGTCTAACATGGCTTCAGTCAAAGAGCTTAAGCCACTTCTCACATTCCGTCTGAAACCCACGATCATATCTCAACCAAATTCGGTCTCCTTAATACTTACACAAGCCAAGTATAAAATAGTTAAATTTGCATTGCAGTTGTTGCCAACCACAAATCACGAATCTCGCAAAATGTCGGGTTCGAATCCGTTTGTTTACTTGAGATCATGGCGCGGATTGGAAAAACTTAAGGACACCATAAGAATTCGGATCCTAAAATAAATTCCTGCATGAATCTTTTCCAAATGTCTAACACTATTCTTTTCAATGAACTGCTGCTAATATTATAAAAACTCTATTCCAGGGACCAGAGGATATGCAGTGGCAAGGATAACAGACGTAAAATGTTCATTCGTAGAATTAAAAGTATTTAATTCTACGATTGAACATGAAACCATAATAATGACAAATTTTGAAGAAGAAAAGGTTTATAGAAAAAAAATTGAGAAAATATCGAAATTAAAAATTGGCAAGCATGTATTAGATTATTATTGTTGGCTGGTTTTCATAAATCATACGGATAATCAACAAAAACCTTATGGCATAAAACTAGCAGAAATATTTTCGTCGTACGACAACGTCCCTCGAAATATTTTGCATTATATCGAGGGTTATTCGGTTTGATAATAAATCCACTCGTCAAGAGAAACAAGAAATTTGGATAAATTAGCTGCAAAGCGAGATATATGGGAAAAATGGATAGAAATTTTACCAAAATTACATGTATTCTGAATGAAATATTTACTGAAGATGAACAATTAGTAGGATTTTGTGGCCGATGTCCTTTCAAGCAGTATATACCAAGTAAGCCATCTAAATATGGGATCAAAATATGGACTTTATGAGACAGTAGATCTTTGTATATACTGAAAATACAAATTTACATTAGAAATAAACAAGTGTTACAGACAGAATAAAATCAAGGATTACGAGTAGCGCATGATCTTACTTATGAGTATTCGGGTCACCATAGTACACGTGATAAGTTTATCCACATGTACAATTTAGGACAACTTCTTCTAAAACGGATTTTAGACTTCTTCTTCTCTTATGCTCGACCCTTTAGAAAAAATAAATCAGACCTTTCTGAAGAAATTTCAATGAAAAAATTCCACACATCATTATTTTATTTTACAGAAGACACAACCGTTGTAATCTACATCCCAAATAATAACAAGAATGTTATTCTAAAGAGAATTTTGTATCAGGACAAAAATTTAGCAACAGACCTGACAAAAATCCATTTATGATCTTAGATTATAATTCAACTTAAGAAGCAGTGGATACTCTTGATAAATTTTTAATTACACACATTCTGTAACATTCTTGATCTGCGTGTAATGCATTTGTTCTAAGAACTTCAATACATAGTGAATGAAACGAAAACAAATTAAATAAACGAGGGTTATTTTTGGAACAAATGGGAAAATTACTCATTGTTCCATACCTTGAAGTACCTACCAAGATGTGAAGACTCAATAAAAATAGTGAAATGAATACGGAGAGAGAAAATGGGGAAACGTACCATCTGGATTTGCTGAGAATTTTTCATTGTGTGCCAAACGTGCAAGCTCTGCCCTCAAACAATGACAACCGAATTAATATGTCATGCTACAATTGTAAGAATCACATTTGCAAATCTCCTGTTAGATATTGCTGTTCAGATTGTAAATAAAAGTAAATTTCGAATATTTTTCTGTTACTATTATAGATGCTTTATATTATCGAATCTATTTTTAAACTTATATTGCTCTTAGTTAAACCATTTCTTAAATGGCACCTGTCATTTACTGGAAGAACCTAGAGTAAATACGAACAGAACAGCAGGGTTAAATTAGTTATATGAAAACAATTATATGTTAAACATGAATCCAGCCAAATGAGTCTTACTAAATGAAAGCTCAGTGCACCAAAGTAAAGAAAAATATCAACGAAATTTTCCATGGATTTTCTACAGTACTGAGTTTTAATTTATATTTGGGTGATATTTTTTAAGTTACCAGTACTTCATCCTCATTGTTTTTGCATTACGTTTTTGAAAATATATCACTTTAATAATATAAATTGTCCTCCTTGCGTTGCACAATTTTTTTTCTAAAAACAATCTTGTGTCTTTTTAATATAAACTGAACTCAGCAGCACAATAGTCCATAGAGACATAAACAGTGCCTTTCTCTATTTTCATGACCTTTTGCACTGAAGTGCATGATCAGATGTTCCGGTTATGTGGTCAACCTGACGCGAAACCACCCAGTGTTTAGTTCCCAAGTACAAGCTTGGTACAAATTTACCGACCCGCTGATGGGATGAAATGTTGAGTTAACCTTGCGCAGTCCGGGGCTTGAACCTCGAACTTAAGGGGTGAAAGCGCCATAAGCTACTACTCAGTGTACTTTATAGCTAATTACTTAATTTATATTAAGTACTGCTATGTTTTTTCAATTCCATTTACCAAAAAAAAAAATCAAGCACAGAAAACAATATTTTCAGTTCGTCGCTGTAAGTTATGAATAACTTCATATATACTTTGAACTTTTTATAATTTAAGTGGTTCTTTTAAACGAATAGATTGAATCCCTTTCATATTAAAACACAAAATCTTAAAAAAATCAAGATGAGATATTAAATAAAAAGAAATTTTCGAAGGCGAACTTGATACTGCTACATTAAATTTTTTATAAAAAAATAGTTGCTGATTAGAACAGGGAATATAAACTCTGAAATGAAGTTTAAAAAATTATCTGCATGAATGAAAGTTTTCACTTCTGCATTGAAGAGAGAGTATACCATAAGAATAAGAAAATAAAATTATTTTTCATGGCTTCAATTTCTTAGAGATCTGCTTCTTTTTTTTTAAGAATAAAAATTCATATATCATTAGTAGCAAAACATAATAATCAGTATTTAATGAAAATGTTTATTTTATTTATGTTTTTAATTTCAACACACCTACATTCTCTTTTCAAACATAATTTTTTTTTCTTTTTCTTTGTGGATCCACTGCGAAAAATTTATTTTATAAAACGTGAACTTGGGTTAAAAGTTTCACCGAAACCATTCTTCTTCTCCTTCACTCCTTTAACGTAGTTTATTATTTTTTTTTCTTGCTTTCAATGGGGATTAATTATTTCTCACTTGACCTTTGGTTGAAGAATCCTTGATTCATGTTTGATGTTCCTAAGTTAGCTGGACAGTACACGATTGAAGTTAACCTTAACGGTTTTTCTTTCTTGAGATTTATTTTTATTACTTCTTATTTCTCATTTTAACTTTTTATCTCACTGGACTTATTCTTTTTTTATTTCGTAATCTTTCAATCTCACTACTTTTTTTTTCACTGGGGATTTTTTCAACTATTTTCCGGCTAACAATTTCGAAGCTTTAAATAATAGTATTTAAAGACTATTTGAAGACTTTAAAATATATGATTTTCAAATGAATGCTAAGTGACAGAAACATATGTAGTAACGGGAAATAATGTTTGTGAAAGAGCAGGAATGTTAAAATTTTATAAGAAATAAATTGTAGCTGATTTTATGGTTTTTATTATCTAATAACTACAGAATGTAAGTCAATAGTTCACTCCGAGTTATAGAATTGAACAAAACATTTTAAGTTGCTTTAGTTTCCTGTATTTATTCTATGTCAAATTTAGCATATTTCAAAATATGCTGTGTGTTTAAACTGTAAATCCGATGTTATTCTTTAAGTTCTTAGATATATGAACGCTTTATAGCATATTGTTTTATTATGACCCATAGTCAGTTGAGAATCCAAATTTTGAACAACGTGATTTTTATTTTTTTTTTTCCTTTTTCATTATAAATTCCTTTTTACGCTGTAACGCTTTCTAACTTTCATTTAAAAACTTATCTGAGTCTAAAAATCATTTTGTTTTTTTAAAAATCTCACTAAATTCTTTAATTAATTATTCTTACTGTTTAATCTCTGTAATTTCCATTTATAAAACAACATTTTTATTTAAAGCTTCTATTATTGTTATATTTTGTTCCTATAAACTCTGAGATAATACTCAGCAGAATATCAAAATTTTAAAAAAAAAATTAAATTCTATTTGAGATTAGTATATTTTCTTTAAGAAATGTAGTTATTATTCCTGTATTTTTTCTTGTCAACTGAAGCATTAAATTTCATGTAGCTAATTCTCTGGTGAAAAATAAATAAATACATATTAACACATATAATTAATACACATTATTCATTAGTATCAATATTCGGTAATAGTGAGTAGATGCGTTTGATTGCAAAAAGTTTATTTTTTCGTGAATAATAGTATTTAAAAAAGGTTTTAATCCTAAAGTGAAAACGTGATATGTAAAAACGTAAGCAATTATGAACAGTCTGCTAGACTGCTAGTAATTATACTTGCTGTAAAAAAATCTAAATCAAACATTACATAGCTCACTATAACAGAATAGCTAAGAAAATAGCTATCAAATATATTTTTTTCTATTAATCCATACTATTTAAAATTCCAACCTTTTGCACAAAAAAAATAAATAAATAAATATTAATATTTTAGTTTAGAGGGGCAAACAATAAATTTCTAAAGTGAGCCAAACAGGGAAACGGGACAAATTACTTTGCACACACTAGTAGAAATTACAACATGTCCTAAGTATCTATATTTTTTACGAAACCATTGCTTAGAACTGATTTCTTGCATTCTATAAATATATTCTCTTTAAGGGGATGGTACGATTTACTTAATTTTTTTTAATTTAATGATTTTCATAATTGCTTTGGTTGCCTCCTATGTGTGTATCCGTAAAACAGATTTTGAGCTCAAAAATTCATAAAAAGCTAGCAATTTAAATTTTAAGGAAAAAACTTAAATTTTTTGAAATGATTTTAAAATGCTACTCCTCCAATAAAAATTTAAGTACACGCAAGAAATTTGATTTACAATTACGTCAAACTGTGTATAACAAAAGTTTATATGGGTTTTGCGATAACATGATTGGTATTCGTACAATTCTTCTTTTTATGAATGCTTGTTGAAGATTCCTTAAAAAATGTATAAATTCTGAGTTCCATTATTTTTAAAAAAAATAAGTATTGCTTTGATTCAAAAATGCATACCAACTTTTGTTACATGTATTATTAGCAATTGGTAAGAAAAAATTCAAAGGCTTAGGCACAATAGGAAAAGCGCCTTAGCATTTTAAATGAAGACAAACTTGTTATTGTGTCTTTCTGAGATAAGTAATTTTAAAATTTTGATTTGCCTTAAGGATGTGAATAAAAACAAACGTAAAAGCTATCATAATTAGGCGTTTATTAGGTATAGAGCTTTCACATTTTGTGAGGTTATAGAAAAGTTTATAAATAAAACTTTTGGCTAAAAAAACTAGATTTTATTTTTTGGCCAAATTTGTCAATTGAATCGTACACTGTCCCCTTAATCTTTCTGCTGTCTAGCAGCCTTTTCTAGATTTCGCTCTGCACCGATCTCACGTCATCTTCTCATCCATTTCTTAAAACCTTTCGGGGACCTCTTTCACGTCCCCAACAATTTATGACTGTATGGAATCATACTTATCGATATGGCATTTATCAGTCTTGGTCCTAAACAGGATGGGTTCTACCTGGACAAAAGCATGTCTACACAGTGATTCTCTTGTCGTGGTTTATCGAAAACAACATGAAGGGTCTATAAATCGATCTGCCACGTCGACACTGAGAATACAATCATTGGAATTTCTTCTTTCCTATAGGTAAAACTCCCTTCCATACATGTGTAGTAAGGTCACATGATAAAGGGAAAGATATAATGGACAGCCGTTGAAACAGGTGTGTCTTTTTTACAGTTCACTTTGAAAAAATGGCATGACCTTTAGCCTGGGTAAAAGAAGAAAAATAAGTAGTAATCAGACTTCTAAGAGATGACCACTTCCCCATATACATAATTCACAAAAATGCACTTGTCTTCTTGTAAACTGCAGTGACTTTAAAATGATTTTATGTTAATGCTGTGAATGTAAAGGTATTGTGTAAATTAGGGGAGAAGTTTGTGATTACTTGCCAGTAGCATGTTGTTGTTGTCGTGCCCTTTCCGCAGGAAAGGAATGAAAGTTACCATTGCCTGTGAGACACAGGTTGGACTTCTTGACGATAGATGGCGACATCACCTATCTCCACCTCCACAATTTCGGCATGGAGCTGAATGGGAGGGAAATATTCTCCAGCCCCCTGCACTCGTGGTTTCTGCTGCGACCGCCCACAAGACTTTCGAACCCACTGATTTAACGAGCACGTACTCCGTCTATACTCGGTGGTATTTAGTGGCATCGGCCATCGAACCCAGGCCCTCAGGTCTGGTAGCATGTGGCGAAAATATACCTATAAAAGTTTGAGCAGGCGTCTTTTGCTGTGAGAGGCAAATGTGTAAAAAAACAGTCTCACAGGCTGTAGATGAACGCGTAAACAGATTGAATGTTTAATCTACATATTCCTAAAATTTGGATTTTTTATTGCTCTTATAGACATTGATTATTCAAGAAGTATTTTGCTCTAAAAATAAAATGCCTAAAAATAGTTTGTCAAGCGAAATGTTTTCCTTCATGCATATATTATAAAAAAAAAGACGAAACACGTAATCAACTAGACTTCTATGTCTCAAAATACACAGGAGAAACTAATTATGTAATCAAAAATGAATGTGCTTAAGGATAAACTTCGTCTAAATTTATTAGCTTGATATGAATGTTTAGAAGTATGTTAAAACATATCGATTTAAAATAAAAAGACGCAATCAAGATATACTTCAGAGTTTCAAATAAATAAAATAATTCACATTGGTGCTTGGTTGCCTTTCTTTTGTGCGAGATCTCCTTGGACAGATGGAGGTGTTTGAAGAACTTGGTTTTGTACAGGGTGTTCTGCAACTAACTGATATAAATTTAGATCCCGAATCTGTAGTCCTGCCTTTATATCCAACTATTGATAAGGTTTTCAAAATCCGTAATTACTTTCACTTTAGATGTCTGTAGTCATGGAGTTTATAATATTTATCATTTCGAACATTAAGAAGACAATTAATTTTGTACGGTCCGATTGATCTATACTACATAACTTACGATTATTTTGAAATTGTTTTCTAAATTATCGTGTATTGTACATGACCTTGTTATATATAACGACTCTATCCACACCACTAATATTTTTCTTGTTTACTCATGTGCGGTGAATGTAATTAGGGCATTATTAAAATTTATTTTAACTATGATTTTCCGTACGTCCTATGTATACTAATAAAAATAAAATTCTTCTTTAAGCAATCAATATTATGTGTCTTGGAACTGAAATAATGCACATGATGAAATTTTAGAATATATCATATATTTTTGCATTTCACCGTTATTTGCTAAAGGGTATTTTTGTTAAAAAAATATATGCCATTTATTTAATTATTTTTTTTAAAATTTAGCACCTGCTTAATGAATAAAATTTTTTAAAAAATGTTAATTTATTCATTACAACATTATTAATGTACACCAGTATATGTGTGCTCCAAATGAAAAATGCAAATAATGATTTGGCCTCATTTGAAAAGATACAAGATTCTCTGAAATGTTTATCTAAGAAACAGATATGCATTCAACGAAATATACTCTTTGTTAAAGATATTTGCATTCCATAAGATGAACACTTTAAAAAAGAGATGAGAGATTTTTGGCCAAACCATCGGGCAATGTAAGAGTTCCTGAATCGTGAAATATGTGTCAAAACAATAATGAATCCCTATGATTAATTGTTCTTTGGTGGATGAGATCCGATGCAGAGATTCATTGTTAGAGAAATCAAGAATGCAGTACAATTGCTTTGGAAAAGTTTGTTTCATTACAGAAGCGAAAAGCGAAATAGGCAGGGAAGTCATTTACAAAACAGTAGCTCTTTTGTGGAAGCTTGAAAAGTGGCGTATAATGATACTTTTGTAATGACTAAAAGTTTGGAATAATTTTGAATATCTCAAATGAATGAGATGCTTGTGTTTCATTCGAAATTTATACAAAATGTGAGGTATTTCAATATATAATCAAATTTAATATTATCAAAACAATAAACTCACAAAAAGGCTAAAAAATTAAATTAATTGATGTTTGATTTCATTATGGAAGTGTTTGTATGCATTGAGAATTATAGCTTGGACTGTTTAGCTGCTTAGCCTAACTTGGCTCTTGTGCCATAAAATCAATCAATTAATCAATCAATCAACCTGGATTGTATTTCTATGCCTGTGTGACTCCCAATTCATTTGAAGTAAATAAATGTATAATACGTTATTCTGGGAATCACGTCACAAATTTTCCTTAGGAAATTTTGAGGAATTTTTAACAGAAAAACCTAGAAAAATTAAGCTAAAATTTTAGCACTTAAATTCAGACTTAACAGTCCAGAATATCGAATTATATTCTTACTCTGAATTTACTCTAAAATTTTATATTATTCAAACATGTGATGGGAAATTTTTACTGATTATAAAAGATCTTTATCCGTTGCATTAAAGAGCTAAACATAGACACAAATTTTCTCAAATTCGAAATCCGATAAATAATAACATTCAACGTAGCGGTATATTTAATATAGAAATTTGGTGTCATACTACAATAATCTTGATAATGTGATAACTTGAATATATTCTCATATATCTATAACATATTAGGAGATTCTATTTAACGATAGATAATATATTCACTAGAGGATTTTCCTCCTTCGTATGCTTATTTGTAAATACACACACACATACAATCAGGCCCCTATTTAATGACTTCATCGGGTCTGAACATTTTGTTCGTTAATGCGGTGTTTTAATATAATTTGTTATATGGGGTTCCAGGCAAAACACAATTTTTTTTTTGCAATTAACTTTTTGTAATTCTATAAGAATCTACATAAAAATATGCATAATAAGAATTTACCCACTTTTTATTCAAAGACTAACAATACTATTAGGAAATTACTTAGCACCAGTTAATTGGAAATTTTAAAATACTGAATAATAAATGTGTGAAAATCGTCTTGATTCCATACTCGAAAGAGCTCGTTTTCGACTTTATGCAGATAATAAAATACTGCATCATTAACAACATGTTGCATAAAAGAGAGGTATCATTTCACAGTTTCGAAACAATGTAAAACATTAAAAAATGTAGCATATTTGATAGGAGCTTCCCTATCGGTTTCTGCATAGAATCGCTGTTAATTGGCTCGACAAATCAATAATTTCCTCAACTTCAGTAACACAGATAGGTAGTCCATCATCAAATGTATCAGAATCATGGAATATCGTAACGTATCCCCTGTATTGTGGATTGCGATGATATAAGAAAGGAATTCCCTGTCCTACGCAAGACTCAAAAGGGAGGTTACACTCATGAGAAATCTGCATCTTTAAAATCTAATTATAGTCTTATTCCGGTTGAAATTTGTTGCTTGCAACAAAGGTCTTTTTCTGTTCTGGACAAAAGTGATATGTTGTTTGAAGAAAAATACAAATTTTCTAATACAAGCTAATAAAAACAAATGGTCCAAATAATGAAATAACTCGTTAATACGGGGCTTATATATATACTATCCGTTAAATAGTGGGTTTTGCCATTTTAATCGATGAAAGAGAAAAATTAGTTAAATCACGAAGTTCTTTAAATATGGATAAATAAGATCGCGTATTTATAAATAGGGGTGATTTATATCAATAAGCTTCTAATAATTATACATTTTATTTGACAAAAAAGTCATTTAAATACTAGACATTTAACTCAATCTCGTGACTTAAATCCTTTCGAATGTTTATAGAAACTACAATAAAATAAGGAATCACAAATCTTATCCAACGTGGACCATTTGAACCAGCTTTTTCTGGAATAGTTAAATTCAATTTCACGTCAAACATCATAAAAATTGGTGAATAACAAATTGGTTCAAATTGGCTCAAAGTAGTTAGGAAAAATATTATTTTCCACAATGTTTTTACCACATTTTGTTCTTAGATTCCAGTCACTGTACTAATATTTGTTCTATATTTTAATGGTTATAAAAGGTCTATTCATTTTTGTGATTTTATTAATTTGCATTTGAAATTATAGTTTAATAGTTATCCTTATGTTCTAAAAAACACACACGCTTGCATATACACATATATGTGTGAATGTTTTGATAAAGATAATGAATTGTAAACTTTTTCTCCACATTTTTTTTTAAAGAAAGTATAAAGTGCATCTTTTCTAACGTCCATCACTCTATTATACGATATAGAAAAGTAGTTTAATCGTTGCATTTGTATTTTTTCATTCTAAAACACCATTTAAAATAAAACATATTTCTTAACTTTTATATTTTACAAATTGCCCAAGAAATCTTTACTCACGTCAATATTTACTACTGAAATAATTTCTTATTTTTTTCCATAAATCAAAAATATTTCTTCCCTTACTGTTCGTTAGATTCTGCGGTAAACATGAAAACTTTTTTATAGATTTTGTACTTCGGTTAAAAGTTCTTCTCTAAAACAATTCTTCTTCCGCGTTCTATTTTCAACTTTATATTTTCCTTTTCTCTTCTCCCTAAAGAGGATTAATTATTCTTTTCTTGATCTTTAGTTGCAGAATCCTTGATTCATGACCAAAACTCCGAAGTCGACTGCACAGTGAAGCTACGGTTAACCCTTTCTTTAGAAGAATCTCTTCTATTACTTCTTCCTTTTTTTTTATCTATTGTCTTCCGGGAAGTATTCACGTTTTATTCATTCCACTTTTCTCCCATCCTGCTTCCCACTTAATTCTTTTCCGTCGTCCCGTTTTGGGAAGTTTGCTTTTAAACTGAAGAAAGTTTAGTGACGTCGAGTTATTTTAAAACTTTCTTTTTTGAAACGAATAGCTCAAGGCAGAAGTGAATTTGCACGCAAAAATTAAATAAAAGAATTGAAAAGTATAGAAAAAATAAGGAATTTCTTAAACTTAACACACACATGAATGTGTTTATTAAGTAGCAGAAAAATTGTAAGGTTTCATACTGAAGGATGTATGGAATATTTCATTTTATTTCAAGTATATATTTGTTTTTAATTTTTCAAATATATTAAGGAGTAGTAACCAAAAAAATTATAAAAATTGTGCACTATATTTTGAATTGTAATTGAAATATTTCTATTTTAAATTTGAACATTCTTACCAGTTAATTATTTGATTGATACCCTGCTTCTCTCTTTCTCTCTAACTCATGTATTTATTTTTTTTAAAAAAAATATAGCTGAACTCATCACTAAAAAAGTAGTTATTTACATCGTATGTAGGAATGGTCAGAATTTAGTTCACTTATTTTTATTTCATTTGGGAAATATTGTTATAAATATTTTAAGAGCTACCTTTTCTGCTACCAAAATTTGTTAAAACAATTTCTTTAAAATTTCATTGTTTGAATGGTGTCTTATATATCAATCATTAGTGATCACAATTGATCTATCATAATTGAAACAGTTTTTGTTGTGAAATAAGAAAAAAAAATGTCACCATATAAAATTATAAGCCTTATAATATTACAAAAAATGTCTCAAGTGTTGAGTAATTTTAAGACAAAATTGGTGTTAAAATACATATGTTTTTCATAAAATCTTTTTTAAAAAAAATGCAGAGAATGTTTGTCTGAAATTACACAAAAATTAATCAACTATTTCGTTAATATGTAGCAAAATATGCAACTTCGCTAAAAATGTATAAATTCATTCAACCTTTACAAGAGAAATGCGTCGATTTATTTTAAAATCCATCTTTTTTATACATACTAATATATTCTGTTCGGTTTCTTAATTCAGATAACTTTAGGTTAGTATTAAATAATAATATGTATATTTATAAGAATTTCAATATATGCTAGTAATTTGCATTGTTAGAATCTATATTTCCTGCTATAGATATATGTATGTATATATATATATATATATATATAGATATCATTATGTGTTGTAAGAATCTGGTTGAGAACAAATGTAGCATTTATGTACACATATACTATATTAAAATCCAATATATAACGATATGCATGACAAGGTATATTGAATTGGTTAAAGTAGTTGCACAGTATGTATTTCACACTTTATATGAATCTTGACTTTCAGAGAGTTTTCCATTTACATTCGAAGGATAATATCTATAGAGTTATATTTGAGAGAAAAAATCAGGATAAACATATTTGTAGTTTAAGTTGCTGTAGTTCAATGATTATTTTTTTAATAAAATGTTAAAATAATATTTAAATTTCAATAAAGAATATAACCTAATTTAAAATTGTTATACAATTTCTATACAAAATGCATATAACATTCAGTATTATTATTAGCAATTAATCAAATATATAAACTAAATTTTGCAATAAGAACAAATATAAAAAAATTATGAGAGTACTATCACATCTGTAGCCCTTCTGTAACACTCAACGTTTGCCCTTATTATACATTCAATCAGCTCAATTAAATATAAATCAAGTGTTTAAACAATAAATCTTTGATAAATCTAACCTAATGGTCATAAAAAATTTTCTGTAGATGCTACCGAAGGCTTCCTCACTATCTTCTTAAAAACTCAGTTAAATTGTTTAATTTCTCAAAATGGTAATCACAATTGACTCTTTTTTAAACGCTTGTCAAACATGTCTTTCAAGCTTCCTATTGTGAACTAAATGCTTGAAGTAGTTAGATTATGTGATTCAAATATAACCCTAATCAGTTGCATTTACTATTTACAGACTCAATGAAAATAAACATTTAAAAAGTATTGTCAAACGTGTTTCCACTGTCAAATTTGTGCCTAAATAAAAATTTTTAGGCATACTAAACTACTCTTTCTTAGCATAATAGTAAAAATAAATTTAGTGAAATGATTTATCAAACTACGACAAGACAGTTATGATTCGAAATAATGAAGAAACAATGTTTTTAAACCTTTTCTTCTTTACTGTATATGTTATATTATTTATTTCCGGAAATTAAGATCTATTTTAGGGTTAAACTCCTGGTTTTAAAAATGATGTAGTATATTCCTTGGCCAAAAAAACTGCACTCGTCAAAAACGAAATTGCAACTCCAAAAAAATAATCACATACTGTCAGGCAAATTTCATGAGTAGTACGGATGAGATGGATATACAAATGATTAAATTCCTGTACGCATCTTATCATATGGTACTCATATTTGGGCTTGAAGGGAATCAAATTGAAACTTCTCTTCTCATGAACAGCATAAAAGGTTTTGTATAGCATTTGCAACTTTCGAAGGAGCGTAAAAGTAGTCTGAGACTTCGGCGAGTTCAATACCATCAGTTAACGACCGGGGAACGTGTCCGTAATATTGAACTTCATGAACTGGTTCAGGTATGGTGCTCAAAGATATGGCTAACGACAGGCGAACAATCTGACTTCCCCAGATGGGTGGTATTAGCAACAAAAAGAGTATAAAATTTTTAGGGAATACAACTCTTTCTTGTACACATGTGGGTTAATTCAATAGCTCTTACAGGGGCTTTTCCCCCTATAAAATATGTAGTTCAGTGAAACCTAATGACCATATTTTCCTAGTTTAGTTGATTTTTTTTTTATTTCCGCTGGAAAAAAATGTTTAAAAAAAGTGTGAACTTATTTTCTGTATATATTTTTTTAAATGTGATCTTTTAAAAAATACATTTGAAGGAAATTTTCTTATTAGAAATCTTCAGCCACCGTTGGAATTTTATTTAAACAATAGTTTTTTTTTATCACTTTAAGAAAAATTTTATGTTAATTGAATGAGAAACTGTCTTTGTCAGAGTCATAAGAGTTGCTTTTAATGTACTCTTTAATGTAATGTAAGGATTACTCAGATGATTGTTATCTTTAAGCGTTTTCACAATTATTTGTCTGTGTGTAGAAGAAATGTTATTTTTGAAAAATGTGAAATAGCCTTTCACTCTCCATCAAGGTATGAAACCATTGAGTAGATGAAAATGATGTCCGAATAACTCAGAAAACAAAAACTAGAAATATGTGATTTAACTAAACTCCACGGCGCAACAGCCCATGAGGGCCAAGGCTTACTGTGTTCATCTCAATATATGTGATCTTTGGCCCTGAGGTGCATCAGCAGATGTTTCCAATCAGGTGGTCAGTCTACGTGGTCGAAACCCCAATGTTCTGTGACTAATTGGGAAAAAATAATTGATGGGGAATGCAAAAGATTTTCTCAAAATCCGTGAATGACATGACATTAAATCTTATGCGTATGTTTACTATAAAATACGGTGTAAAACGTACATATATAACATTGCAGCTTGATATACAATATCAAGCGGCTTTAATTGTTAGGTATATTTGCCGTATAACCATCTCCATTTTTACGGAGAAATCTGAAAATATACTTGTGGAGTATTCATGTTTTGAAGTCATTTATTTAAAGTATTATTCAAAGCCTTAGAAAAAATAGTATATTTCGAGAACTACAAGCCCTTAAGTTCATAAGGAATGCCATTTCTTTCAAATAAACAACATTTCGATATATGTAGAAATCAAACTTTTTTGTTATACTCATATTTTTTTAATTATTTTTCTTTATTTTAAAGCTCTTATTTTTGTACCCGGCGTATAACACTCACCCATAAACTTCGATCTTATTTATTGTGTTAAAAGTGCGCTTTATACACCGGATTTTTCAGTATTTAAATTTATTTTGAGGCTGTTTTTTAATGCGTTTGGATGATCTTTTGAAATAATAAATATGTATCAATTTATTTTCTTATAATTTACTATCAATTAAATAAATAATATATCAAGTGCTGGAATCACTTTTCTTGACAGATAACATTAACTTCCACTGAGCCACTTATACTAAATTATATATAAAATGAAATATGTGCATAAGCAAGGAAATAATAACATCCATCAAAAAGATGAATCACATGATCGTAAACAGAATTAAGGTAACAGCGAAAACCCAATCGGTAAGTATTTACAACAAAGCATCCTCTTATCCGAAAAGTGCTGTTCACCATAAATCTGTCAATCTCTTCCTGTGCACTAAATAACTATAACAGTGCGAAGATTCAGAAGATACGAAAAGTATTTATAACCCAAATACTCTAGTGGAGCTCTCTTGTTTTGAATCTTACATACAAACACATAACAATAGATAATAAACTGTGTATTGATCCAGTTTGATGGAATTCGAAGCCCAAGAATAAATCATGTTATTCAGCTACTGTTTCATCATTTGAACTGAAATTATAGCCAGGTTGAAATAGCTAGTGCAGAGCACTTTATGAATGTAATAAATTGTGAATTGATGTTAACATATATAGAGTAATTCCAGTTAGGTTTTAATTTTCTGGTCAAATTTATTTATTTATTTTACACTAATGTTAATTTCCATAGAGTGCAAAATGTTTAATTCGTAATATAACTTCAAGGATTGAACGCCTATGCAAAAAAACAAATCCGCTTACTTTACAAAAATAATTTATTTACTGACCTCAACGTAATACGTGATATATAGTTAAAAAATAAGAGATCATATTTAACTGATTATAATAATTGTATCTTTGGTGTGCATAAAAATACGACTTCAAAGATATTATTAAATGTTTATTTATTTTTTTGAATTTCAATGCAATAATGTTAAAAAATACTTTTTTTTAATTAGATAATTAAAAACCAAAATTATTAAAAAGCTAGTTCAAAAAGGTATCACTTATAAAAATAGGTGACATTATGACTTATAAAAATACATTTTTTGGTTTGATATGTATATTTTTTATCCTTTTTTTATGTTGCCTTAAAATTTTTTAGATTTATATTGTTTGTTTAGAGAGAGAGAGAGATTAATTTCATATATTAATTTAAAGAGCTTTGTTGATTTATATCGAATTCTTTTTTCGGTACAATCATGTGCCAGTTTATTAAAATTCCCTAAATAATTTTCAAATAGTGACAATTTTTGATAAAAACACTTTGAAATGTAATTTAATTAGTATTTAACGTATTTTCCATATACATATATACAGGGTTAGCAAAAAATAAGTTGCACCCTTGAGGGATCTAGAATCCGTCCTATTGGTCCAAATGAAGTAAAATTTCAACTACAGATAATTCAAATGATGCGCTTGACATTTATTAAATAAAAGATAGTACACATTTTCGGCGGTAGGTAGCGCTGTAATAAACACAGCGTTGTTTAAAATGCTTTAAATATATGCGTCAAAAATATAAAGTATAGCAATAATAAAACTGCTCAATTTGATACAAATGATACTTACTTGCATATATTCAAAACCAGAAATAGCATATGTGTTTTAGCGCATGCCTATTTGCATTATTCTTTGGGTAATAGAAAGACGGATTCTGCTAGAGAAGTATTGCTTCTCTGCATGCTCATCATGACTACGTTGAAAGAAAGAGCGATATTAGTAAAACTGTTCTACCAGAACCAGAAGAACTCCGTTGCAGCTGTGAAAGAATTCCGCCGTATGAAGCGACTTCGAAGAGGTCCAATGTCTTCTTATGCCCCACGCAGAATGATGCAGAAATTTGAAATAACTGGACAAATTGGCATTCTTAAAGGTAGAGGCCAAAAACAGATCCCGTTTTCTAGCATCGAAATGGGGCAACCGCGTTCATTGAAGCCACCAGTCAGTCTCCAGATGGTAGTGTGTGTGTCCCAGTTGTATCCGTGTATTGGATATGCCGTATTCCACTGCACGAAAAATCTTACGGTGTTTTTTGCATTTTTATTCATACAAATTCAAGATTGTGAATCAATTGAAGAATGGAAACCCAGACATTAATAAAATTTTTGCACTTCAGTTCCTTACTCGAATGGTGGTTGACGTCACTTGGCCATGGAACAACATTCTGTGGAATGACGAAGCCACTTTTGCCTGAATGGCCAAGTTAACCCCCTACAATTATCGTATTTGGGCAGCTGAAACTCTTTACGCTATCCAGGAAAAATCCAAGCATCCTAAAAAAGTGACGGTATGGGGTAGTTACACAGCTATTTTTCTAGTTGAAACTTATTTTTTTAAGAGATAAGGCCAAATGGAATCCAAACCTATTCTGTCACAGGAAAACGGTGCCATTATATGCTGAGGGATTTTATAATCCAGAACTTCAGAAGCGTTGATGCCTTGAGGATATAACTTTCATGCAGGATGGCGTCCTTCCTCACATTGATAGTAGTGTAAATGATTTGCTAAAACAGTATTTCACAGTCACAAGGGTGATCAGCCGTCATTTCTCAACTACATGATATCCTTGTTTGCCAGATATGACCTTTGCGACTTTTGGTTGTGTGGTTATCTAAAAGACAATTTCTACCGTCAAAGGCCATCAACTCTGCCAGATCGCAAAGACAGCCTTCGGTGCCATATTTTAGATATGTCGGCAGATTTACTCCGGTCAGCTGTAGAAGATATGATTCTGTGATTACCACATATTGTTGAACAAGAAGGGTATCATATTGAGTAGTTTTATTAATGTTACTTCATATTTCGTGGAGGCATATTTTAAAAACATATTAAATAAAGCTAAGTCTATTACAGCGCCACCTACCAGCAAACATTTGTACTACATTTTTTTATTTAATAAATTTTAAGAGCATCATTTGAATTATCTGTGGTTCAAATTCTATGTCATTTGCACCAATATGACAGATACTAGAGCCCTCTGAAGTGGACAACTTATTTCTTGCTAACCCTGTATATGTCAGGTCTGGAAAGTCCAACTCCAAAATTCAGTAAATACTAAATAAAAATAGAGCAAACTCTTTACTATCTTGTAAGGATTTGAGAGTAGTTTCTAATTAAAAGTAAAGCGAGCGCTGACGTAAGAGAGAAAGCATAAGCGAAACGACTGACTGGTGATTCCTCGCGGCAATGTTGTCATTTGTTGCATTAGATTGGGCGCCAAATAGCCTCTATGTTGGATTTTATATGATTGAAGAACAATAAAGAAGTTGCTTTAAAGATGATGCTCTTCTCTCACACACACACATTTTACCAGCGGACATGGAGCCTGATATATATATATATATATATATATATATTTATATACGAGTATATATATATATTTATTTATTTATATACGAGTATATATATATATATATAATATATATCCCGGAATTTTCTCTAAATTTAAATAGCTCCTCTCTCAAATTATAGATGGCGATACTGTAGTGCTAAAAATAATGTATTAAAAAGTTTTCTTAACATATTGTTGTTATTACAGCAAATTACAAAATTATTCCAAATATTATACCAACGATTTTAATTTTTAATCCATACATTTTGCTAATAATTATTTTACTTAAGCTATCAATCTTTGTTATTAAATCTGGGAATTTGTTTTTGTATTAATGAATATAGAAATAGCCGCTTTATTGTTCTTAGATTCGAATAGGTTCTTGGCATTTTGAATGCTTTTTTAGGTGTGTAACCTTTAAAAATGACCAAATATTGAATTTTTTTATCATCTCAATTTACCTGTGCGGCTTTTTAAAAATGTATACAGAATTTCATAGCTCGAGGTGCATTATTTACCTAGTAGTTATTTAATTAATTTTTTTGGAGTATATATCGAAGTGAACATAACAAAACTAAATATCATGACGTTTGACTTTAGCTATTCTATTTATTTTATAGGCCTTTAGAACTCTTATATGCGCTTTTCTACAGGTTTTTAATTTCCACGATAATTAATGCGTTAATATATTTTTTGTATTCCATATAGCAATTTGAATTTTTTTCTGATATTTTCGTTTATGTTTGATGATTCAGTGAATGTATTTAGGAATCATGTGAAAAATTTACATTTAAGGTAACATTTAATAAAAAAAAAAAAGTAATTCTTTATTTTAAATGTTGTTTTTATTCTGAAATGCCAATTTTTCTTGTACTTTCAAATATGGAACATGTACAAATTTTCATATGAATGTATAAATAAAGTTGTGTATAAGGTATCGTGTCTCTTTAATACTTAAAATATTATGATGGATTTAGCAAGGAATATTTATTGGCATATTTTTTGTTTTAAGAAAAATATTATAAGACTATATATAATCTCTCCCCCCCCACCCGCACACACAATACTAGGGGCATTGTATTTACTAAAATATTGGTGTATAATCTATAAAATTTACTAAAATTCTAGTAAAATAATTTTAAAAATAAACTTTATCAATAGTTTGTGCTCACGACTTATTGTCCTCCTCAACGACGATAACGATGCAAAATAAGAGAATTATGCTTGCTAAAGATATTTGCAATAATATTGCTGAAAATGCATTAATATGAGTGTTGTTGAATTATGAAACATTTTTTGCACTACAAAAATTTTTTGTGGCAATAAACAAACATCTAAACGCAATCAATAGAATATGAGGAATTTAGAAATTTTGAGAAATAAGTAAAAATAAGTAAAATATTTTGAAAATGCATTCTTTCAAAAAAATGCAATATTAAAGAAATTCTAAAGTTTTAAATTTCTTATGTTATTGGGAAATTATTTGCATGTATCTTCCACATTTTATGACGGTTGAAATCAGCGAAATTTCTTAATAGAAAAGAGAAAAATAGTGATTACTTTTAGAAAAAAAATTAACCGAAAGTGGTAATTTGGTACTCTTTTTGGTCCGTAATAATTAAAAGCACAACCTTCATATTCTTTAAAAATATCTTGGTACTCACCCATGATATTAGAAGTATCCACAAATATCCACACACACATTAAAAAAAAAGTACAAATACAACAGAATATTAAAGAGATATCTTGATGCAATGAAAGTGGTTAAATTATAAAAGAAATCGAATTAAAATCATCCGAAATTAATAAGGCTACCGCGAAAAAATATAAAAATTAATTATAATATAAGAGTACATATTCCTAAAGACAACCAAATTACCATACGGTAAAATATCAAGGTAACCATATTGTAATGTTATCACCCATCTTGGAGTACATAAACAGCAACTTGCCACGTAGCGCTCGATACCAAATTAGTATCACATACTGTTCTCTTTTAAGTCGTTTAATATTGGGTTATAAAAGATTAGTCTCTTAGTTTAGGAATTAATTGAAATAACCGCATTTGAATGGCAACCGTGTATTGCAAAAAACATATTACTAATTAATCTGATGAAATTTATTAAGTAAAATGTAATATTTCAGATATTTCCTTGTTAGAAAATTTACACCATGTATTTATAAAACATATTTATTTCGTCTCATTGTCAAAATTGTCTTTAATAATAGATAATCATAATCAATATTTATTGAAATACCATTGTTATTGTATGTTCAACAATATTTTCGACAGTCTGTATCGATTGCTGTACTGTAAAATGCATTGTAAGAGAAAATGTACCAACTTTTTAAACTACTGATACTTAAATAATATTATCGATGATGGACAAGATATGCCAAATGTTTTCAAAATTTGAATAATTGTTATTTTTTTCTTCGATTAAATAACGATTTTATTTAAAACTATTTCAGGTCTTTTTAAGAAAGCCTATTTTTTAAACACATTTCCAGAATCTACATCGTTGCAGTTTGGATGAATTTCCTCAGCTAATAACACAGTTCCATCATTAACAGGAAATAAAGTAATAGTAATAATTCCTTTTATCGTATATTTTGTCAGTTTTAGAAGTTACGATCATAGAATAGGACGTAAGTAAATATATGTTTTCACATTGCATAAAACTTAAATTTCGCATTATATCTTACAATTTAACTTCATCACCAGTAAATTATATTATTTAAGCTTTATATATATCATATCATATATATATATATATATATAAATTCATCTAAATAGTTTTAGAATATGTGTAATATTATTGCTTTTAATCTGAAGATGATATCGTTCACTGTATACAATTTGAAGCAAACTGCTAAACAACTTTCAACTTGTTCATTAGAAATCTCTTTTAAAATGAATTATGATATCAAACATTGTTTAGACATACTTATAATTTACTTGCTAAAAAAACTACTAGCTCTTAAACAAAAATTTAATAAATTTTCATTAAATTAAAATTGATGTCTGCAGAGAATATTTATATATAATCATGAATACTTCAGTTTCAACAAGAACACTTAAGTCTCATTTGTTGAAACTGAAATTATTAATGCATAATACCAATTATGGGATAAGACGTTTACCCCAAATATTACTAAGAACAGCATCCATGTACTTTAATACAGTGGCTAATTAGTAATAGCAACTTGTGAATTAGAATACTTTAAGGATTTAAATATTTCTGGCATGAGTCTATACTCACTTATTGTGTTATTAGGGGAGGGATTAAATTAAAGTTTTTATTAATTCAGCGTCTGGAAACTCCTTCTGCATTTTGAATGTATCTCAAGTGTATTCGGAAAAAATTATTCTTTTGTTGAAGATTGGCGAGCCATTTGTCAGTTGGGGTTAGGTGATTAATGTGTTGAACTTTTAAAATGCTCAAAGGGATAAATGCAAGCCAGACATTTAGTACAATATGTTCTAATGAAAATTAAAAGTTTCTATAAATTTTTGCATTTTACAAAGCATAAACTTCGTACTTTAAAATATGTTTTTTTCTACTATGTATAAATGAAAAAGTAGATTTTTCAAATATCCAAAAAGTGACTATTGTGAAGAGGACGAATAGAAACATGTATTTCAAAAAAAATATTCGTACAAAGACTGAAAACAATTAATGTGAATATTTACTGATAATAAAGATTTCAATATAAGAAGAAGCATATGGAGAAAAATGCCCAAATCTATGAATATCCTTTCTGTAGCACTCAAAACCATTACATGAAATCTGATCGGTTGCACTGACATATATTTATGCCTCCTTACATTTTAAAGAATTTCGACTATAGTTTTTAATTGTGACTTGTAAAATAGAGTATTGCAATTATATTTATTTATAAAGAATTACTTATATTTAACGGAACCTTAATTTAATTTTAAGATTAAAGGTAAAAGAAGACAAAATCATTGAAAGTAAATGATCTAAAATAGGTGTTTAGGTAACTTTTCTCAATTTGTATTATACTGCTTAGTGAAAAATCTTGTGTATTTTAAAAATGGAAATCATAATGTTCGAGATGAAGCATATACATACGTTTCGTATGTTGTTAATACCGAACAAAACATTACTTCTATAATGAAATGTTTTTATAAATAACTTTAAGAAAAAGCAAGACTTTGAAAGGATGAATAGAAAGTATTTTATTAACGATTGAAAACTTGAACAAGATATATATATATATATGTATAATCAAAATTTCTCTACAAGAGAGAGATGAATTAATATATATACATACATAGGGAGAGAGAAAAACAATTGTAGGAATTGAAAAAAGAGAATGATTTGACTGTATTGTTGTCACAACACACACCCGGTATGCTAATTTGGCGGAAAAACAGGTTTTCGATGCCAATTTTTATCATTATTTTAACACTTACATAGTTACAACAATGAAGATAAATTTAATTTGCTGTCGAAAACCGGACATTAATTTATTGTTATTAATTAGCCCGTAATTAATGAACTAATGTTGGAAAAAAATTATATCAGCATCAAGTGTTATCCACTAGAAGTTTAAAAAAATTATTTGAACTTGACTGGATAAATAGAAATAATTTTATTAACGATTGAAAATTTGAATAAGATATATATATATATATATATATGTATATATATATTATATATATTACAAAACTATACATAAAATAGTTATACACCTAAGATAACTATATATATATATATAAATATATATATATATATATTATATATTACAAAAATATACAAAAAATAGTTATATACCTTAGATAACTATATATATATATATAAATATATAGGGAGTGTGAGCTAATAGTAGGAATTGAATAAGATTTTTTAAAGCGAAAAATAAATTTAATAATATCCGGACTCCAGAACTGATTTTTAGAGGAGATTTTCGAAATTATTTTTTTTTGTACTCTTATACAATAAATTTACAAAATTGATTGATAAAGCAATGATTTGGGAATCTAATTTTTAAAAGTTGTCTTTCTAAGACTATTATTGTATATTGATTCAAAATTAACTAAAAATCCTTGTGTTGCTGAGGTTTGAAATCTAGGAAATTAGAGTGGAAAAACAGAAAACGTTTTCCTGAATATATCATTAATTGTAACTAAAAAATAGGAAAAATATAACCCATTTCTTGTTAAATTCAGAGTTTAAGTGTAATTTGCAATTCAAAATTCCGCGTATGAATTTCATAAAGTTATTAATTTTTCCTTCAGGACTACTAGTATTAAAATGACTTATTACTTTCAATATTTTAAAAGCGATATTTATTAATAAAAATAAATTTAAATGTTTCATGAGAGGTACGGCATTATATTTTTCTTAGAACATAAGTAATAATAATCTTATAATTTAAAGTATTTGTGTCTTTACCAGCTGCATTTTATATTTCATTAATAATTATAATATGCAATGAAATAGTTCTATACCTTTATGATTTCATGGGACTTTCCTCTTAAGGAACAAATAAATACAATTCCAGTTTTATAAAATACACGATTATAGTGTTAAATTCAGTAAATATGTAGCATTACAATTATAATCGTTATGTTAAAATGAAAAATAATAAGTGCAACTCTTATTCAAAATAAATATTGATAGCCATAATTAAAATATCTTGTGTAGTACAAACATCCCAAGATTCTTAATAGAACTAATTTAACTGTTATATAATCAGCTTTATTTTGAATAATAAAAGACACTACTTGAAATCCTATGCTGTTCTAATCAAATATTGAACATCAAAGTTGTAGAGATAGAAACAATATGTTTCACTAGAATAATATAATGTGTTCTAAGCTGTTGCAGTAAACATTCTGACTCACAAAGAACTTATGTTGTGTATAAAACGGTGGTTACCATTCAATTCAAAAATAAATCAAAATTTGCTAACCCAGTTTTCGAAAGCCATTCAAAACCTTAGCAACTGTTTTGTATTAGAACTCTCTGATGTGTTTAAACAGTTCACAACACCCATTGAGAGTAAAGTAAACAAGATTGTCAAAGATCAGTTAGAATTTTGCTTCGGTTACCAAGTATACATAATGATGCAGGAATTAATATCACTTTGAAATAGGTTTCCCTGGAGACTTTTCACAATTTGGATGTAGTGTGCTACGAATGCGTGGTAAATGAAGTAGGACTATTGTGTAAGTCTCGCGATTGAGGTTTAACTTATCTTTTGCTTGCATTTCTATCGTAAATTAATGATAATCTCGTTTTGATTAGTATATAATAGAATCTGCTAAGAAATAAATGAATTAGATTATGTTTTTATATATAAACTTAGTGCTTTGTTTTACTGCTACATTAATATAAATATTTTTCTATCTTAGCTTTAATACGGTAACAGGGTCATGATGACAGAGTGATCATTATCGCGAAGTCGTAGTACGCAATAATGCTGTCGAGAAGCGTGTTCAAATACTTAAGGAATAAACATATCGCCATGTAGAGGAAATGATGCACGCTAAATTTGTAAAAATCTCAAAATCTTAACATTGGTGTGGTGCAGTGTGGCATATCGAAGAGTGACATTGACCCCCTAAATACCAATGAAAAGGAGCGCGATTCATTCCCTGTGCCACCGTTTTTCACATATGCGTGCGTATGCGGTGTGTAGGAGGCGAAGAGAAAAGGCACAACTATATAAAAGTAAATTTTTCTCTGAAATAAGTAAATCCTCCTTAAACAATGTTGGTGTCATTTTATTTGATTCTTAAACCTTAAGAATAGTTTTACTGACAACAGCGCAAAGAAAAGAATCGTATTTTGGAAAGACGAATATATACGACCAGACTCCGAATTTTAAAAATTGCACGTTGAGTGAGACGAATACATAAGCTAGAGGCAGTTAAGGGGTTAATAATCAGTCAGTCCATCAAAACAACCTAGCAAATAAGAAAATGTATTTTGAATTTGCATGAAATAAACTCAGCATACTGGAAATGGTATATCACATATTATTAGTATTTCATTAATTTAGATGTGTTCGGAGTATTCTTGTTATATTTTTTTTAAACTTGTCCCATTGCTTTATTTACTTATATTACTTGGCCTGTATCTAACAGAGCTTAAATAGTTGAATAAATGAGACTACTTTGTGACCTGTGGTCATTGTTTCCAAAGATGATTCATTCTGAAAATAAAAATGGCTATATGACACGAAAAGTACAATAAAGCAAATATATCTTCACATGATTTGATGAAAGCGTAAGTTAATTAAGGTAATATTTCAGAATACATTATTTGTGAATTATCACTATGATTTTGGATCTGCATCATCAATAAATCTCGCTGAAAAAATTATTTAAAGTGTATTTATACTTCTGTTCTCTTTGTATAAACTTTTTGGTGAATCAGGACTCGAAAACACTTTTGCACTGGAATTTGTTGGTCCTAAAGCTCACGATCGTAACTTACATACCTCCGATATATTTTACTTTTTCTTATGCTTTTTTTTGTAAGGTAAGTTGGTTTTGCTCACAATCTTCACAAAATCAAAATTTTAATAAATAGAATTGTATTATTTGAGGGGCCGTGGGTAGCCTAGTGGTTAGAGCATCGGACTTCAGACCGAAAGGCCACCAAATACCCTCCGAGTAAACACGGAGTACGTGCTCGTTAAATCAGTGGGTCCGAATGGTGTCGCCATCTATCGTGTTGTATCGAGCAAAATCGTACTGTCATCTGCATGAGGGTTCAAAGCTTAGGCTAATGACAGGCGTAAAATTCTAGCCCTTAGCCGCAATGAATTTCGTGGACCTTGATCTGATGTTACTGTCGATCAGGTGGCATAAGCAACAACAACACATTATTTGATTCAAGAACAATTTGTTATACTATTCATTTATATTCTGATTGATCTTTTTTTCCCCTTACTATGAAATATGCTTAACTTTTTAATAGCATTCATACATGTCTAAGTTTCTTAATTTAAATGGATGCTCAAACAAACCAATGCATATGTATTGTATGATATATCTGAAATATTCATTTTACCTTTCTCAACTCAATATGTTGTCATTGCGGTGAGATTAGATGAAACGAATTTAAATGAAACACATATACAAATTTTTAGATGTTCTCGACAAAACTAAAATCCTAAGTACAAATTTCTTATCGGCAGAGCTCAGGTGCCTCCCTCTGGGGAGGAAATATATATTTATATACATATATTTCACTTTCTTTACCGTTGTGTATTCAGAATAATGTTTTTTAAATCTGGCAGACAAATTATAATAATTGAGAAAAGGTATTAATAAACTTTACTTTAATTTCTTCATAAAAAATAGGAAATATGTTTACAGTATATTTTTGAAATAGTTAATTTATCCAAGCTTTTGAAATCAGTCAGGATTATACATAATCAGTTTAGTGTCAAATACAATTACAGTTTTATGGAAATAATGGTAAATTAAAATAATAAATTTGAAGAGAAACAACAAAATTTAAAAAAATAATATATACAATGAGTAATTTTAATAATGTTTTAAAATCACAATGTTTTATGTAATTATTGTTATTATTATTTTGAAATAAATCTTTTTTTTTAAAGTAAACTAAATAAAATTATTGTAATTAAAGTGAAATAAACTAACCTATAAATATTTTGAATGATTTGCATGGAAATAAATTTAGAGACATCGTTTATTCAAATCATGTCTGTTACCTATCTCATCCGGGATACAATAAGAAATCTTTAACCAACTGTTATGATGAATACAGCTTACGGATAATACTGTCGATAAACCGTCAAATGAAAGCCTGGAAATGAATGATTATGCCAATAAGCATTAATGCGATAATTTATTACTAGTGAATTTGAATACATTACAGCATCAATATTCATAAGCCAATTAAATATCTATCTTCAAGAAATCCGAATTATTTGTTCTAAATTTGCATGATGGGATTAAAAAAGTTGATAAGAATAACGCAGGCAAGTATAATATATTATAATTTTACATTTTACTAATCAAATAAAGAGCTAGGATATAAGCCAGAACAGAGAAAATATGGATAATAAGCCAGTAGTAAAACATACAGATTTAAAATTGGTAACGCTTTTTATTTTTTGCTAATAGCTGCCCATCATATATAGTGGTTAGTGACACTGACTGCTGCGTCGTAGGGTCTGGGTTCGAATAAAAAAAACTATGTATGTTGTAAATATATATTGTCTTCAGAGCAGGGATATTCTAAATAGCTGCAGAACTGCAAGTCATCTCGTTAAGTTGATGAAAATAGAAGAGAGGTAGGGGGCCCCTGACCACCCTCAGGTTGTTCTCCCTCAAAATTAAGGGTGGAACCGAACTAAATCGTTCTGCCTCCTGTATGGAGCTAAAAGTCATACTGGAGCCTCCGGTATGTGTTACGATAGCAGTGTAATATAGTGCTATTTCATGATTAATTTTGTGGGTCTCAATTTATCCCTGCCTATGAGGGGGCATTAGCAACAACAGCACTTTTTTTGATTATTTATTTATTTATCCAACGCCCGTGCTTGGCTTCTTGACCATTTGACGTCGAGCCTCCCAGTACCGATTGACGATGTCGTCAGTCGGGTATTCATCGAGTCTAGTGCATTGGAGCAGGTGGTCTTCATCCATTCTGGAATGTCCACAGAGTTGGCAGGCCTCGTCAGCAGCCAGGCTAAGCCAGTGGAGGTGTGCTCCCAGAAATTCATGTCCGGTGGTTAGGCGAAAGCGAGCAACAGCCTCGGCTCTCTCCAGGTGCCTCGGTATTGGACCCACAGTGGCCAGAGTTTCCCTAAGCTTTTTTTTTTGTTTATTATAAAATAAATATAAAATCCAACAAAAACGAAATCTACTCATACGTATATCTACTGCTAAGGCGCTGCTAATGTGTGGCACTGTTGTAGTTCGTGGACTGTCTTGGAGCCATAGGTTGCCTAGTGATTAGAGCATCCGACACCAGACCGGAAGGCCTGTGTTCGAGATGCCCGATGCAACCCCCGAGTAGTACACGCCGACTACTTGCTACTTTAAGCAGTGGGTCCGGAAGTCGTGTGGACGGTCGCAGAAGAAACCAAGGGTGCAGGGTGCTGGAAACTATTCCCCACCTCTCCAGTCTATTATTAAATTGTGGAGGTGGAGATAGGTGGTGTCGCCATCTATCGTGTAGAAGTCCAACCTGACTTAGGATCTGGCCTTCCTTTCCTCCTTCGGGAAGGACACACCAACAACAATTGTTGTAGTCGGTTCTCTCTTGTAAAAGGCTGCGTTAGGATGGCATTGAGATGCTCGTAGGTGTGAGCCTTGATAGATTACTGTAGGTCTGAGAGTTCAAACATATCTGGAAGTTGATCAGAAAGAGAGAGTCCGTTGGAGTGTGTTGGGGTGTCGTAGAGTGTTGAATACTATAGAAATGTTTCTCTAGCATCTGTGAAGCTCCTAGCGTATCGATAGTCCCTGGATTTCACCTTTTGGTGTCTATTTAAATGTGGATTACGTCACGCCTACAAAAAGTGACACGTGAGGCAGAATCATTTCTGTCTGAACATAGCCGGGTTACTAATCAGCTTTTGGTTCAAGTCAACACTCATGCGATGGACTTTGAAGATGGGAATTGGGGCATGGGAACCTTGCCGGTCACTTCTCTATTGGCTGGACAAATGGAGATCAAAGGTTGATTAGCCTCAGAACATAAACGTCAGAGTGTCCAATCTTGAAAACTTTCACACGCAAAACTACGTGAACGTTGAGACATCACTAGTTCCCTAACAGGAAATGGGTCTTTTGGTGGAGACCGTCCCACTACTATGTTAGGTCTTTAACGATTTTTGTTGAGAGAGAGAGAGAGAGAATGAGAAGAAATATTCATAAATATACTTCTTTATCTTTTTTCATTTTTTTTTCTAATTTAGAAATACCAATACACTGAATTTCATCTAGAGCGATTACTGAAAATTCCATCTGCAAGAATTAAGAATAAACACGAGACGAGTTCTTTTATACTTCAGACCCACAAATATATCAAGGCAATTTCGAATATCGTCCTTCTAAGTTGAAAGATTCCTCTATTAAAATATTTGCTTGTCTAGATGTAAGCAAACACTATTTTACGAGTCATGAATTCGGTTATAGATCATTTACCAAGTTTTACTTTTAACCACGATCTACTACGCTTTTTTTTATTGGTATTTTTTCTGCTTAAGACAAAAATTAAAATTTTTGAATGCCTGGTTGAAAAATCATTCATTTATAATATAAGTTCTGAAATTTAATGAATTCTCAAAATTCGAAATTTTTTTACTTAGGTTCTCTTTCTGAGTAATTACACCCCCCCCCCCTTTAAAATCACTTTTCATTCGTCATTTTTAATAATTCATGGTTCGTAATAATTTTTAATTAACTATACAAATTCCTTTCTCAGCTTTTCTGTAGGTTCTTGATAGAATAATAAAAATTTATATATAAAATATTTATTAATATTTATTTTTCAAATTTTGTTTAATTGTTTTCCTTTCAAGAAGAAAGTTGATATAAATTTTTGTACCAAGGGTTTAATACAAATTTTGTAAAAAATAATAAATATAAAATAAAAATCATATTGAAATTGTTTGAGAAACTTTGGTTTTATCTTCATCTTGACTAATCTTCCATGTCAACGTTTCTACAAAGCAGGGAGTAAATTTCAATAGTTTGATGTTAAATAAATAATAATTGAACATTGCCTTTTCCCTTTAATTGTTTACTTATTATTATCCGTACCTATTTTTAATGAAATTTTTAACGTCGAGTCGTCAAAAATTTAAAATATATGGAGCATTTTTATGAAGCCATGTAAATAAATCATTTATGGAGAACGATTTACTTTTAACCTGACTTAATTAAATAAACATAATAGTGAATTTTTACTTATCTTACGGCTTCTAAACAGCAAACTTCTTTTTTTGAGACTTAGATTATATAACTTTCTAGATACGTTTCACTAAGTTCCCTGTGAACTAAGTAGAATTTCCAAGATTTTGACGTTAAGCAGTGAGAGTTACACATTCTACTATCTTTCCTCTTAATTTAATTTAGGAATCAGATGAGATTTTCTTATCTTCTTCTATTTACAACATTTATTCTTATTTAATAATGATATGTGTAGCATACACTAAGTTACTTTTAAAGATAAGTTTCTCACTTGGAAAAATGCAATTATGTATCCCTATAAGTTAGTTAAGGTAAATGCACGTGAAAACTTACTACAAATTAATAAAGATAAATGTCAATTGTCCTTAAAATTGATTTTACTTTTTAATATTTTATCTTTAAAAAACCACCTCTTAAATTACTTTTTAATTTTGATGTAGACAGTTCAATACTTTTTTGGATTATAACTAGTCCTGAGAGGTGTTCAAAAAGATATTAAGAAAATAGGATTTCGTTTTAAAATAAATAGTCAAAAGATACGATGCATATATATATATATATTCAGACAATTTTTATGTAGACCCTTTTTTAAATTAGATCGGTGATATCCTGGAACAATCAGAAAAACCTTCATACCATCCTCTCTCTCTTCGCACTCTATAAAATGACACATTTATATATGCTTGATTAAGGAGGTATTAAACAAGGATGTGACATTCAATAAAAATTGTGATTGTGTACAATGGGCATCCATCGTCTGTTTAAAAATTAAGAAAAATGTGATGTGATAAACGGAATATAGGGATAAAATATCGTCATTGAAAAGTGGAGATAGGGGTTAAAAGAAAAATGAGACTGGACATCAAATATAATGGTACCTATGATCATATATTTGGTGTTCCATGTGATATGAAATTAGTAACGTGATGCTCTACTCTCAGTCTAAATACGTGGACGCGGTAGCCAAGTGGTCAAGGTATAGGATCGTGGCTATCATGTCATGAGTTCGAGCCTAGTACCACTGAAGACCCGCCGTGTAGGGGGCGATGTACGTTAAATCTTTCGAGAGCTCAAACGTCCTTCCGTTGGTGTGGTAGTTAGGAGAAGGGGTGCCAGCTCAGGTGTCCTCCTCATCCCTTGACCAATGTTGAAAATTATGAGGTCCTTAGCCAAAAGTCCTGAGCAGTGCGACGTTAATATTCACTCACTCACTCACTCAGTCTAAATACAAGTTTATTCTGATCATTGGGTATCATTTCGAAGCGGGATTCATCTTTGAAAGCAACACAACTCCATTTTGTTAAACTAGATATTTTATGCAACCGGTTTTCCTTTTTAACCCGGTACTTCTGTTACAGAGTTGGTCATACCAACTGCCTATTTTTTTCATCTAAACCTTTTTTTTTTGGAAAATGAATATTTTTTCGTGTAGCTGATTTTAATGTCATATCCTTTGTAGAGGCCTTAGCTTGTATTCGAATTCTGAATGCATATTTTTGGATACCGCATCTTAGGCTATATCATACCCTGCGCGTGAATCGCCGGTACAGTTCTAAATGTATGAGCACGCTTTAAAATCTTTCTTATGCAATGTCATATAATTGTAGTTATGATGAAAATATATGATATTTAAGTAATTTAATAGATACAGTATTTAATAGATATAGTACAACAGAATTTTCTTATGAAGAAAGACTCTCTGCGGGGATGATGAGGAAGAATCGAATGATGAAGAATATAATAGCAAGTATGGTTCCTCTACTGAAATCTATCCGGATAATTAAACTGAGGGAGCAATTATCATCTTTCGGAAAACAACCACATCATATCCAATATCTATAAAATATAATCGTTAGCCTATGGCGATATTTTTTGTGTTGTTGAGCGTTGCGACAATAAATTATTTTGTGAAGTACTCAGAAACCACCAAATTAAACATCGAACTAGACAATGTTTTTTCAATTGTTTTGGATTTAAAATTACAGAAAAATGTAAGGAATGTAGAAACCAGCAAGCAATGCTTTCATGAAATTAAAAAAAAAAGAATTAAAATCCCATGAAAACTTCGCACTCACTCGCGATGAAGACTAAAGCAGTGTACAAACAATGAATTGAATGCCCTAATAAAAAGAAGAGAAAAACTAAATTTACGTGTGAAATGTGTAATAAACACATTGTATTTCCTACTTTTCGTCCCTTTTCACCTTTATATCTAACTTTTATGATAAAAACAGAATGTAAACGCCCTTGGGTATGAGATACTCTTCGCGTGAAATTCCGTTCATTTTTTTCGTGAGAGGAATGTCGGGTTAAATTTAATATTTTAAACATATTTCTTAAACAAAGATGCAGCTATAGGCTACTTTGTCGGGTTTGCAGGTGTTATTTATTTAACAAGGGTCACGTACAAATTAATACTTGTGCCCTCAGTACACGAGCTATCTGATATTTTTAACACCAATCAAAGACATTTAATACGGATTGCGTGTATACATGCTCACCTGTTACGGATTGAAGAGAGTCCCAAAGAGTACAAACTGGGGAATCGGTAACCTGAGATGAGACTTCATATAATTACCTAAGGGTACCTAAAATGGTACTTAAATGAAAATATGTTTACTTAACTTTTGTCCATGTTCAGCTATAACAAAGGAAAAAAATAATTTAAATTACTTTTGTAGTTCTAGAGAATGTTTAAAGTATCATTATGAGGTATATAAAAATAAGCAGGAAAGTACTAGTCAATATAATGAAATGAGATAACTTTTACTACGTTTAGTTTGTTTTCACTTTTCCTCTAAAGCATTATTTTTCGTCTTTAGGTACGCATTTAAAAAAAGGCTATTGCACTATATGGTTCCATTTTTTATGCTTCTATATAAAATACTTAAGCATATAGTGAACCTATTTTTTTAGTCTAAGTAATGCTTATTTTTTTTTAAAAAAAAAAATAGCTCTATGTATGAAAATGTGGATGGAGAGATAGAAATTTTCAAAATTACATAGTTTGTAATTTTTTAAAGAAACTATCTAAACATTTATTAAAAATACACCATATTTTTGTATTGTTTTATAATTGCGCAAAAAAGTCCTTTACACATTTAAGAGTTACTATTTTTAAAAATGGTCCCAAGCATAAGCACGCATTGTGAGATCTCAAAATTATGTTCAAATTTAACTAAACAG